>VDFB02156725.1:157411-189069 GCA_007258455.2 Sequoia sempervirens | reverse complement strand
TAAAGTGTGACACAACTTTGTGCTTTTACCCAAACAAAGATAGTGATGATGAAGAAGACCATAACATTATGAGAGGGAACAAGCATCATCAATACAAAAAGAGCTAGAAACAAAGTAAACATGAAAATAAGAAGAACTTCCATAAGCACAAGAAAATCCTTTATTCTAAAGAAGATAGTAGCTCATCTGAGGAAAGCAATGAAAGTATCTTTGATAGTGATAGAGAAGAAACTCTCTTCATGGCAATAGAAACAAAGAGTGATGCATTAGAAAATGAAGACAATGGAAAAGAAAAAAATGGATTTAGAAGAAGAAGAAATTTCTTAAATGGATGGGGAAGTGGATCTTGAAGAACTCATTTATGCCTTAAGTGAAATTAAGAAGCTTAAGAAAAGGAATTTGAAACAAAATTTGTAGCTACAGAAAAATGAAGAAGAGGATTATGATTCAAAAGAAGAAATGTCACAAAACCTTGAAGAAGCATAAAAGACCATCATTAGCCTAAAGATTCAACTGGAAGAGGAAAAAAGGATAGAAGAGGAAGTGAGATCATCTAAATACAAAGGAAGAAGATTACCAAAGAAGATTCAAATTTTAAGGCTACAAAATTACCAAAGAAGATAAATGAAGAAAATCCTAAAGGCTACGTTGATGCGCATAAAAGATCCATCAATAGTGATAGAAATAAGAAGAAAGAAAGTGATATCCCACAAAAATCCAACATTCTTCACAAGGACAAATTAAAACAGTGTTCCCTCTAAAGCAGGCTCACATTACTAGGTTCCAAAACTCTTTTTTTGGCTATTGCTTCTTTTGTAATCAATTTGGTCATAAAGCAGCAAATTTTAGGACAAGTGAAAGAAGTAATTCTTATGGATTCCTAAATATAAACTATAATTTTTTTCTGCCTTAATGGATTTCAACAATATGTGCTATAAGTGCAACAACTATGGTCATACAACACATTTTTGTAGAAGTGGTTTTGTGGAAACTAATAGACAAAAAAGGAGCATACCCTTGGCAAGCAAAAGGGGGAATCTACCAAACTTTAGAAAAGGAATCAAGAGAGAAAAAAGAAATAAAAATTTATGCTTGTGCAAATAGCCTTTCATGCCCAAGATGAAGGAAATCAATGGTACATTGACAATGGATGCTCAAGCCATATGACATGAAATGAGAGCAAGTTTCTCTCTTTGAATGAAGTAGATGGAGGAATGGTAAAATTTTGGGATAATGCTATATCAAGGATTACAATAAAAGGTATGTTGAGTCTTGATAATGGCAAGATGTAAAAATAGAAAACATCTTGTATGCTGAAGGTTTGAAGCATAATCTTATTAGTGTTAGTGAAATGTGTGATCAAGGACACACTCTTACTTTTCATGTTCAAGGTTGTGAGATAAGGAGGGAAAGTACATGAAAAGTGGTTGTTGATTCAAATAGAACAACAACCTATGCATCCTTAGTTAGATCAAGGGACAAAAAAATTATATGAGGAAAATAGATGAAAGCTAGTTATGGCATAGAAGAATGGTCCATATAAAATTTTATAATCTAGTGAAAATCAACACCAAAAAATTTGTAAGAGATATGTTGAAGATTGCTAAACATTCAAACACTCTTTGCAAGTAGTGTCAACATGGGAAATAGACAAGAAAGTTCAAATCAAAGTACTCAGAAACAAAGCCCTTGGAAATTTTTTATATAGATCTTTGTGGGCCTACAAGAACACAAATCTTGCAAGGTGAGTCATTTTATGTTGCTTATTGATTATTACTCTAGGATGACATGGGTTACCTTCCTAAAAGAAAATTTTGAAGCATTCAAGAAGTTCAAATATTTTAAAGCCTTGGTTGAAAATGAAACTAGATTGAAAATCAAGTGCTTGAGATCAAATCGTGGAGCTGAATTTACCTCAAATGAATTTAAAGATTTTTGTGAGCATCATGGAATAAAAATACATTTTTTCAACTGCAAGGACTCCACAACAAAATGGAGTTGTAGAAAGAAATAATTGAACCATGCAAGGGATGGCTAGAATAATGTTGAATGAATCTATGTTACTAGACAATTTGTGGAGAGAAGCAGTTAACACATCAGTCTATATTTTAAATAGAGGAAAAATCAAATTCAGCAATAGTAAGACACCTTATGAGCTATGGAAAGGAATACCAACAATAGTCAAATAATTCAAGGTTTCTGGAAGTGCTACATAAGAAGAGATGATGAAGATTTTAGAAAATTTGACTCTAGATCTGATGAAGGTATCTCCCTTGGTTATTCTTCAAAAAGAAAGCTTATAGATGTTATAATAAAAGGTTGCAAAATATTGTAGGAAGTGTCAATGTAAAAGTGGATGAAGCAAGACATCAAAAGGAGAAATTATAAGAAAATGATCACCTAGAAGACTCAAGCTACAAGGAAGAAGAAGGGGATGGAAAAGAAGAAATAGGATGAAGAGATAAAAAGATACAAAGCTTCCCTTACTCAAGGTATATTACATCACTCCAATGAGATCATTTAATTATGGAAATGATACAATTAATAGAAACTGGAGGACCTCCTTGTGAAAATCCAATTTAATATAATTTGAGGCCTATTTGATATGGATTAGCTCTTATGGAAAATTAAAATTAATACTATGTGAAGTCTTTTTGACATAGGCCAACACTTTTTATGTGGTTTCCCAACTTGGGAAAAATAAAAATAAAAATAAATGTATTTATGTGTAAACTTGGTGGACCCTCCTTAAAGGGTCACCTCCATTGGGTGAAGAGGCATAAGGAAGGTATAAATAGAGTTTATGTGTAGGGTAAATGAAAGCAAACAATTAAAAAAACATCATTCCTATTTTCAACGGATTTTTGAAGAAGAGAATATATATGAAGTTGTGAGTAGAGTTTATGAAGGAAAATCAAATGATCATCATCTGTTGAAGAAGCTATATCCAAGAAGGGAAAAAAAAACATTAGAGGTTGGTGCCTCTCAATAGAAGATATTGGTGTCTCTTGCTAATTTGGTGCTCAGTAGCGGGGATTGGTGTCTTTAATGGGTTGGTGCCTACAAAATATTTGTAAGAGAATTTTATTTTTGTGACTGGATTTGGATAGTAGATCCAAGCAGTTTTTCTCTGTGATTTTCTCTCGAAAGGGCTTCCATATAAATCTTGTGTGATTGTTATTTTTGTGTTTGTTGTATTTTAAATAAGTAAAAACTTATCTTATACTGATTCACCCCCTCCTCTCAATATAATTATGTGTTCTCATCATCCACTCCATCAATTTTTTATTCACATGCTTCTCATATATTTCCTCAATTTACTAATTTATTTACAACCAATGGATTGTAGAAATGTTCTACCCAACACTTTCCTGCTAGAAGAGACAATTTAATTTTTTAAAGTAACCAAAACACAAAACTATTGTTGAGATAAGGGTTGCATTATAAGTTCCATGAAAATAAAAAATAATGTGCATTACATGAAATTTGGTAGTCTATATATAGCTAATTCAGCATGGGAATACTCTATCCAACATCCTCTTATTGGAAGATTTGCAACACTATTTCTAATTTACCAATATCATGAATCATGAATCTCACACAATATTAATACTCCACCCATTATTTTTCCTCTCTTTATGAAACTCATTATGAAAAACTACATGAAATTGCTCTAATACAATCTCATGCATTCATAGCTAGAGGATACAATGAGAGATTATCCTACCATGCAACCAAACAAACTAACAGACACCAAAAATCAATGGAATAGTACAACAACCATATGTTATTTATTCATTTGCAATTATAAATAAATTAAAACCTACCACAATGGGCTTCCAACATGATAGGCCTCAATAATTTGATTACAATGAATAAGTATAAAATTTGAATGGCATATAGGCCTATTTCAACTATACATCCATTTTCCTCGTACATTATTCACTACCTACAAATGATCTTCAAGAATTTTTATATATTAGCTCCTTTCCTTAAGATTGATCTTGATTGGCTAAAGGGTGGCAAAAATATCAAAGCTTCATGAAACATGTTAGCCAAACATGTAATGATTTTCTTACAATGAATTTATTGATAAAGGTGTGGATGTCAAAATATGCAAATGGTTAACAATGTTAACATAATATCATCATGTTAGTCCTTTGAAAAGCATTAGATTAAACATCCCTATGAAATACTTGACTATGATAAAATATGCAAACTAAATAAAACAAAGATAATGAAATGCAAGCATATAAAAACATAATCAAAACTTTATTTCATAATGGATTGGTGCTATTGTTGAAAATAGACCTTTCCCAATCCTTGCTTAAGCTCCATGATGAAAATGCTATGAAGAATGAAATAGAATGCTAAGATGATAAATGGACAAAATCAGTACTCAATTTAAGAGCATGACCTTGCATAAAGATTGTGGAGTTGTGGAGGATTTGTTGATGAATGAAGCCCTCATTTATAGATTATTTTGATGAGAGAAATAGCCAAATGGATGAATGTGGGACAAAGATTGGACCAATGATATGAGGCCACTTGTCAACTTGTGAGTGGTTTAGGAGTGTGCAAGATTTGGGAAATGTGCCCAAGAGGGGGAAATTCAAATTTGAATTTGAGAGTAAATGTTGAGTTTGACTTGTGCAAGGGACATGTAAGAGACATGTAAGGCCTCATAAATGCTTTGTTGGGTGTACATGTCCACTTGTTTTTGAATTCAAACTTGAGGGAATATTCCTCAAAGATGCCATGTTGATGGAAAATGCTGATTTTAATAAATTAATAAATTGATTTATTGGTGCAAGTGGGAAAATCTAGAGAATGTGACATGCATTAGATTAGATTTAATCCGGATTTAGTTAATTAAAAAGAGGATTTGGTGATTTGACCTTTTTGCTTTAGATTTAAAGATTAAACTAAATCAAAAAGGAGATGAAAGATGATAAAGATTTAGTTAAATAAATATTTGATTTATTTAGCTAAGGGGGATAATGATAAGATTAAATTAAATAAAGTTAATGACCTTTAGGAGATTGAAATTGATTTACCTAATGAATGGATGAATGTGAATTTGATTTATTTAATGAGTGGATTAATGTGAATTTGATTTATTAATGAGCGGATAGATATGAACTAAGTGCATAATGCTAATTTCACGTGTCTACATTTTTCCCCTCTTTGAAGCAATGTACTTGTTGCGTTGGTTCAAAGAATAAACTTGCCGCAATCAAAATTCAAAAAAATTCTGATTTTTCCATATGCCCCAGTGGAAAAAAGTACACTAGTACATTGCCCCCTCGAGAGATGGAGTGGAAAGATTCGATTTGAGGGTCGATCTCACGATAAAGAGATTCAAAAATGGATGGTTATGGATGATGATGCAAATGAGATGATTTTAAGATGCTTAGAATAACAAATCTATATTATCTTAAACAACTTAAATGATGATTTGATGTATGAGATGGATGATGTGATATGTTGTGATTATGCAATGGATGATTTATGAGATGCTTAGACTAACAGATCTATATTATGATGATGAAAAATGCCTGTGAAATGATATTGATGGTTTGTGGATGGGATGGATACCTTTGGTGATGATGATTAACTATTCATGTTGTGATGTTAATCTGGAGAAAAGATGAAAGTGGGTAATGTAACAGAGGATCCAATAGGACAACTTTGTGAGAGATGATGATGATGAAATGATGATGATAGATGGATGATTTTTCTTATCAAGAGTTGGGATTTTAAAAGGGCTACTTACCTTATGTTTGATACTTACACATAGATACGATGCATCAAGGTATAAAAGAACTAGAGATATGCGTTTGTATTTTTCGTCCGATGGACTTTGACTCCAACAAGCGAGATAGGAGTATTCTTCATTTCACACTTGACATGCGAAACCTTACAGGGCCATTACTAAGCAAAACCAGTATTCACCAAGTTATTTTACAAGAGCGTCCAACAAGCACAACGGACAAAAAGATGTGTCGTTGCCCCATTCTATCTCCTCTAAATCCCTGGATTCGGATATCATCGAGGTCCTTGGAATAGTAGCAATAAGATAAATCAAAAGAAAAGATCAAGTATGCAAACAAGCCAATGTTCTTCATACCTTCAGCCAGAGGGATGTGTTTTGATAGGATAAGAATCCAAGGTGATATCCAAAATGATTCCCATTGTCAGAACGATATATCCTAGGACATGCATTGTATAGGATGATGATGGTTTGATAAGTTGTTTGATAGGGTGTTGATATAAGGTCGATTGACATGTCTGAAAATGATCAAGAGTTTGATTTTGCATTTAATGATTTGTTGCTTTGATTTTGGTTTTACGATTGAAGCTTTGCTTTTGCCAATTGTTGTGATTGTTTCTGTTTGTTTTGTCAAAGGATGAAGGTGATGATCAGTTTATTATGGATGATTGATTATGCGGGTTCACCATGAGATAAGAACAGAATGGATTTTTCAAATATTTATGGATTTTTGTGTTTTTGAAATGTTTGAGGCTATTTTTGGATTTTCAAATGTTTTGATTCTTGATTTTTGAATGTTTTGGATTTTTGTTTTTTGAATGTTTTGGATTTTGATGTCTCAGGGGCTGATCAAAGATTAGCCTTGCCTATGTTTAAGCTCAGAGACGATGTAGTTCAGATTCCATTTTTTTGATATTTTTCTGACTTTTTTGAATGTTTTCAGATTTTGATATGTTTTGGATGTTTTTGGATTTTTTGCATGATTTTGACGATTTGAATATGGAAATGTGTGACAATATCAGTTCTCTGTTTGGGATTTTGTTGAAAACCAAACTAAGGTTGATTGATCGAATTGATGGATTGATGATGATGATAACATTGTTGAGGATACACAACAATGCAAGGATTTGATTGATCGGGATTGATGGCGATAACATTGTTGAGGATGCACAACAATACAAGGATAGATTGATCAGGATTGATGATGATAACATTGTTAAGGATGCACAACAATGCAAGGATAGTGTTAAGCAACACAATAATCGGGAAGGATATCCCAAGATTATGGATTGATTGGATTTGATTGATCATGATTGATGATGATAACATTGTTGAGGATGCACAACAATGCAAGGATTGATTGATCAGAATTGATGACGATAACATTGTTGAGGGTGCACAACAATGCGAGGATAGTGTTAAGCAACACAAGGATATCCTGATGATTTCTTGATTGGATTTGATCGATCATGATTGATGAAGCTTGATTTGGAACAAAAGATGTTTTGGATGATTTGATGTGATGTTGAAGGATGCGTTAGATGCGACTGATATTGATTATTTGGATTGATGTTCAATAAAAGATGAAGCTTTGATAAGGAACATCTTCTTGTCAAAATATGCCATGGGCTAGTGCTTTGGACTCTAGATCACAAATGCTTTGACCAATTTGATTTTACATTTTCCAATGTTTGAATCACCACATAAGTTGGTGGATATAGATCAAGTTTTATTCTCAAAGCAAGATGAAACTATTTGCCCCCAGTGTCTAGCAATGTATGGAACACCAGATATGGATGCTCAGATAAGTGTATGGATGGATGGATATAGCAAGCATGGAAAGGGTGCCAAGGATTATCTTTCGATAAGATAACGTGTTCAAATAAAGAATGCTCATTGTATAATGCTTCATGGATCAGATAACGTTGGATAGGATAGGATCAATGAAAATGACCCATGTCAAGATGTTTTACCATAAGCAAGCGTAAAGTGTTCCCCAAACTTTTATCAGGAGCAAGATAACTTGGATGATGGATGCAGATGGATGAAAATGGATTGGATCAATGGTTTTTATGGATGAAATGGATTTATTATGGATATGACGGAATGCTGGATTTTATTATGGATGGGATGAGATGCTTTCAACTAAACTGGCACATATAGATGCTCGATTCCACTCATGACACCTATTTTCTAGGTTTTCATCATGGTCTTGTCTAAAGCGCTGTCCATGCGGTTTTCATTAGAGGACGATTTTTTTATCTTTACTATTTTCAATCCTTTTTCTAATTTTTTTGGTTTTTCTAAAGAATTTTAAGCTCATGCTAAATCACAAGGTGTTGTTTATGTAGATGCCCCTATCATAATGTGCCATCAATATCCTTCTTGAAGAAGCTACTTTGCTAAGATACGTGCACTTGAATGCAACTTTTGAGATTCTTGATTTTCTTCGTCGATACCGGAGTTAACTATGTCTCTGTGCACACATCGCAATAGAGTACCTTTGAAATCCTTATGATGAAGGGTCACTGCCAATACATGGTCAATGTAAGAACTGGATATCATGCATGGAGGTGTGGATGGAGTGTGTTTATGGATACGAGATGGATTGGTTGACAGTTTGGAACCTTTGACTCTCCAAACTTGGGAAGATGAGCAATGATGGGTGGATACGAAAGTGTGTGTGGAATTAGGACCAACTGCTTGATACACTTTGTACATCACTTGAAAAGACTACTTTTGCTTTTGTGGACATCTTTGATGGATACTTTTCCCTTTTTTATTTTTCCCCATAGTTTCTTTGACTGATGGATTTTGATAGGGATAATCTTTCTTTGTATATTTTGGTATCCATGCGTATTTGATTTGTCCATTATGCTTCTCAGCTTCTTTTGCTTTGATAATGTTCTTCGTACTTTGATTCAAATCTTCCTTTTGACGTTGGTCCCAATTCGTGGATGGGGTGATGGGTGGATGAAGATTCATGACGTGGCTAGCTATAGTATTGACACTAGTTTCATCATAAGCATTCTTTGTGCTCCCTATGTTGACGTTTTCTTGAGACAAAGTTGCCCCCAGTATGGTGGTAGTAGTACCTTCATGCTTTGATTTCGCTTGTTCCAAGAGCTTTTGTTTAGAATGAATTCTCTGATAAATGACCACCGTAGGTGACGTTATTTCCATTTGTTGCTCTACTAACTCTGGAACATCTTGTTCTATCTGACTTGTGTCCTTGAGTAGATAATGTTGGATATCTTCATACATGTTGTCCTCAGTCCAAATTCGGGGTATATTTGATCCTGAATGTTGACAACTTGATTTGACTGTAGGAATCAGTAACCTGCTCTTTTTGTGTAATAATGTCAGGATTAAAAGAATCCTGTTCTAAATGAAGATCATCTATGTGTCCATCCATAGAAAGCATCTCATGGGTAGATGGAGGAGTATGTGCTACATGGATATGATCATATTGCATAGATAAGAGAGTGTCCATTAGATTATTGTAGTATCTTGAAGATACAAATTCTTGATCTTGAATGATTTTGGAGTTGCTTTTGACATGCTTTGGATCAAGTTCTTGACATGGGTCAATTTCAAAGGATGGATTGCTTATAAAGGGTTCTTGGATGTCATCATTAGGAATGGGAAGTGGGTCAATATCCTCTTGATCTTTGAGTGGACTTAGATCAAGTGTTGAGTTCAGATTTCTTTTAGTATCTGTAGCCATGAGGTCAAAGGGGGTCAACATGTTTTGGAAAGGACCATTGCTAGACCTTAATGGAAGATTTTGATCTTGCTTTGGAATAAATTCTTGAGATATGTCCTCTAACTCATAAGACGATGTAGAGACATTTGAAATAAGATCATTGGTCAATGGTTTGTGCATTATGTCGATAGGATCAAATAATCCTAACACTCCTTGAAATAGATCACTAAAAAGTGGCTCTTGATGTATGGTGAGTTGATCATCGGATGGGGTAGAAACATCTTCAAGGTGCTCATCGATGGAGAGATCTTGATCATTGTTTTCAATAATTGTGGTGAAGGGATTTCCAATGTTTTCAACCATAAGGTCAAATGATGTTGACATTTCTTGGATTGGATCATTGTTGGGTATCGTTGGTGGATTTTGATCATGATTGAAAAGTGACTCTTGACATATGTTGATTTGATCATTGGATGACGTAGACACAACTTCAAGGTGCTCAGTGATGGATTGATCTTGATCCTTGTTCTCAACAGTTATCAATTTTTGTGTTTGTGCTTGTGTTTGTTGGGTAGCTTGAGAGGCTTGTTACACTTGTTGATATTTTCTTGCTTGTTGTGTGGCTAGATATTGTTGGATGGCCTTTTGGTAGGCCTGGTGAGATTTTAGCGTAATGTTATATTGTCTTGCTACGTTTGGTTTTGGTGGTAGTGGTGGCGGATTCAGAATCATGTTGGATGTAGTGATAAGTGGTTGAGATACGCTTCGAGTGATCATGGTAGTGAGGGGTTGAGATATGATGGGTGTGATAGGGGTGGTTGGAATGATTGAGGTGATAGGTCCTTGGGAGACCACATTTTTATTTTTGGGATTGATGTTGTCATTTGATTAAATACCATCTATTGGTGCGATGTTGATGGAATATTCAAAATATTTGATGTGATGGCTTGATTGATGTTAGGTGGATTGATTTGGATGGAGTGATTGGTGCTAGGTAAAGTGGGAAGCCCTAAACCAAGGAACGATGTTGATATAGGTAGTGGTGGTGGAGATGCCTCTTGGCGCAATAACTCAACTATTTGGGTAAGTGTAGCAATTTGATCTCGCCAAATTTGATCTTGATTTTGATCTTGACTCCCTTGATATAGTTGATTTGGCTTTTGTTTAAGCAGATTTGGAGTGTGTACTTGTGTTTGATTTTGGACAATGTTCTGATTTGGGATGAAACTCAGATTTGACATGATAGGTTGAAATTGAAGATTGTTGATGTTGGCAATCACATTGCCTTGACTTGGATTCGTTAACATCTTGTTTGGATTTTGAACAATATTTGTATTATTTGCAAATGTATCCATCCCAAAGTTTGTTGGATTCATGTTTTGAAAACTTGTACTTGGTACATTCTCATTTGGCATGTAGGGATTGGTGGGATGACATTCGTTTGAAGGCTCATGCATTGATTGTTCAGTTGACAGACTTGTAGGTTTGGATTTAGATCTACCATTGGGAAATGTGTTCCAATATTTGATTTGGGCATACTCACACTTGTTGTGCCATTGACATTTGTAAAAGGTAATGATACCATGTATGGATTGTATAAGTGCGAGTGTTGATAATCAATCGACGTTGGAAGGCTTTGATAGCTTAGTTGACTTGGATTACTCATGATGTATGGATCAAGTTTGTATTCCATGTTCTCCTTGTGTTTTGACCTTGTTGCAAAAGTGACCTCTAAGGTTCTTAGGACTAATGAAGAGATGAAGGATGAAAGGTGTAAATGATGTGAGTGTTGAACGTTTAGGGACTTTGTATCAATGCTAGACTTAGGGTTTAATTTTGATTGGTTGATTTGGATAGTGAATTCGTAAACCCTAAGATGTTAGATGTGATCTTAGGATGAATTTGTTCAAAGGATTGTTGATTTAATTAAATGTATGAGAAAGGATGCATTCCCATACACCTAACTAAACAAGGTGATTTTGATTATGATGATTTACCCAAGTCTAGAATGATGTTTCCAAAGGCTCTAAAGTTGTTTATGGGATGGATTTTGATAGATGTTTGGAATCTGGATGAAGTGTTTGATTTTCTCCTAAATGAACCTAGGAAGGACTTGTTTATGAGACCAAGATAGTGAAGAACATTCCTTTCTCTAAGAGTAATTCAAAATCAAAAGACCAATGTTTGCATGAAAACCATATGACCAAAAGATGCCAAGCACATGTGTGGGGTCCAATTGATTCAATCTTTGCTTAATGGATTATTTTTACCACAAACACACTCTTGATTAGATTTTGAATCTAGATGTCTAATGTCTCAACTTTCCCCTTATCCCACAAAGTGTATTATGTGGAAACCAAGGAATTTTGAGGCAAGAGTTACCTATTGTTGACCTTAGTAGGAGCAAATTGAGATGAAATCCAAATGCTTAGAAGCCTCTAACGATACAAATCCCAAGGGAAAGCAATAACATGTGAATTTGTTCAAGGATATTTGCCTCTCCCAAAGGGTTTGCAATTTTGATGATTCGTTGAATGTTGGTTTTCCAATGTTTTCGATAAAAGCACTGTGTTTTCAAACCACAAGCAATATGACATCCTAGCTCAATTGGTACATTTTTCTTAGTGGGCTTGCCTCATGCCCTTCATAGAAGAGATGATTTTACATGCAACCAAGGAAAGAGTATAAAGGTATGTTAAGAATGAAGTCTCAACCTCTATACTTTAACCAAGATCGGACATGGCAAGTAACTTCTTGGAATCTAAGTTCCAATGCACCACTTTGATAAAATCGGTGAATGGGTTAATAGGCCACTACAAACAAGGGTTTTATTTTGGACTTTCCATTCATGGAGATTGACCCATATGGCAAGAGTCCCCTTTCGATCCATCTTGTTGGAGCCAACCGCGTGATATTGGCATTTACTCCAATACCCACATTTATATCCCGGTTGGAAATACTCTTGGCTTTAGAGTGTTACCGGTTGAGTCATTCCCTTGGGTGAGTACTTTTTCCCCAAGGCAGGCCCTCTAAGATAAACAAAAGCAAGTAAAGACAAAATTCGTAACTCGATCAATCTTTGACGACACAAAGAAAGAGAATATACGCGATGATGCTCTACTCACACTCGCACAAGATTTTGTTCAATTTTAAACCCAAATCGAAGTGTGAAGGAAATATTTTATGCAACTTAATGTCATCAAAAAGACTTTTGATTCTCAAGATTTCCGTGAAGCACGAGAGAAGTGCATACGCCTGTTTAGATGAGATTATTTTGCATAAAAGATTACAAAACATGAAAGACACATGTTTGTTTTAACCTTTCAAAGCAATGATGAATTCATTTTAAGCACCAAAAATAAAATGTAAAGTTTGTTTGTTCAATTTTATCCAAAAAAACAATGTCTAGTCAGTTTCTAAGGTTCAATTTTAATCCAACTTTGAAAACAAACAATGATCTAGTTGACTTAAAATAGAAAATTAAAGCATGAAATGGAAACCCTTTAAAGCATTCAAAAACGCTTTTGGTTTCGAGTTTTAAGGCTTCAATCCTCTTTGCCTCCAAGATTTGTTCAGGATCACCTCTTATCGTTCAATGTTGCAAATCCCTTGTGCGAACGAATTCCCTCCTTGCTTTTTCTTTACACCTATATGAAAAAACAAATCATAAGACAGTAGTTTAAGACATTATTTAAGATAACATAAAAAAAATCTTAGCACAAGATATGACAGCCTTTAACATTTAAGACAATATCTTCCATTTGCCATATTCATTTGGATCTTCCTTGCTGTTTGACAAATTTACTATTTGATATGACAACGTTTGCTCAAATTTATGGAGACAGACTGGCCGCCTTTATCATCAATTTTGCAATCAATGTTTGACTTTCACTTCTCTGATATGGCGAGCTGTAGCACCTTAAAGATGAGATCAAAGAGTTAAAAGGGCTTGACAAAGGAAACAAATATTTAATCTCAATTTGCAAGTGATTGGACAGGAAAATCACGTTGAATCATCTACAATTGAACAAGCAAAATAAACAACACACAGATTGGACTGGTAAATAGCAGTAAATAACAGTGCACAAACAACCATTAGTGACTTAATACATGCGTATTAAAAATGGTTTCAATTAAAAAGGATTTCAAAACTTAAATGCAATTTGCAGAGCAATAATCATTGTCAAGGACATGGAATCTGTGAGTTATTGTTGATGGTCCAAGAGCATCTCCATATCACCAATCTACTTCACTGAATGTCCCATAGCCTACAAACAAAGGAACTTTAATGCTACCTATATACAAAAGAAGCTTTAATGCGATTAGCAGGTGTAAAGCTGATTTCTACTGTCCTCTGTCAGCATGCATTGACTACAGGAATTCAATATCAACGGCATATTAGATAGAAAAGGTTTCATTTGGGTTAGCTTCAGCTACTTGTCATTGCCCTTTTGCTTAATTCCCTCTCTACCATAAATTTGTCATAGTATACACAAACTGTCATAATCTCATGTTACGCCTTCATAACTCCTCTTCTGCAGCCTTTAGTGAGGTCTTTCTGCCCTTCCCTGACTGCGCACACAACATTGTTATAGGTTGTTCTTTGGATATATAATATAAATAACTCATTCAATGTGACATCAATGCATGCAAAAAGGGAAGACAGAAATTAATAGTGACATCAATGCGAGTTAGCTTGTATAAAAGATAGTAATAAACAAAGGGAAATTCATAGCATATCTGACAGTAGAATCAATCAACTTTTGTAGCACGATTCTCCTCTTTGAAGTCCATATGGACATGACATTCTGCTTGTTCAAGATGGGTGTGACACTGTTCAAATAAGTGAACATACCTTTGAGCCCCCTGGGTAGTGATGTTGGAGTCATCCATATGAAGCTATAACTCTACCTTGTCGTGCTCCTTATGTGACCTTAGCCAAAGAAATGTGGCTCGACTAGTATGACATCCCACACATGGCCACTCGGGGCTATAACGTAACTACTGAGACTACTACAGCATTATTTCAGAACATTGCGCCATACTGAATCTACACCACTCTTCTATTAGGCATAGTTTTCAAAACAGAAAATTCAGTCAACGGACAAAATACATGATGTTGTTCAAAGGCCAAATCAATGCCCGAAAGAATTACTGGTCTATTGTATGCCACAGAAAGACGTGATCAGTTCTCAACATCAAATTTTGATCAAAGCAATGAAAGCGAAAGAAATGACTGAAAGCAATAAGCGAAAGCAATTCCGGGCTTGTCAAGTTGCATCATGACATATCAGGGCTTAGTAAACTATGTATTGGATCAAAATTTTGGCTTGTAATAAGCCTTCGATTGAAATAATAATTAAAAAAAAACCAATAGTCAGATCAGCGGACATAAAGATTCAAAATTTTGCAGAGAATGTTTTTAGAATATCCTAAAACCTATTTGAAGGACACTCTCTATTGTGTTTAATGGAGGTTCCATCAATTTAGCCTAAAGACTAATACACTTTACCAACATTCCATGGATTATCCTGTGTGTGTGGGACTTAACTTTCCCTTTCCCTTTGCTGGAACGTAGGATTTTTGGGCTCGTGTATGCCTCTGTTATGTGGGACCTGTACAGTCTGCGTATGTGAATGTCTATGCCCGCGTATGCTTGCTCATGCCTGTGTATGCCTCTCTATCTTCTAGTGAGTAGTCACTTCTTGAAACTGCCACAGCTTCTGGCTTAGACTTCTGCAGCTCCTCTGAATTATTTGTAAGCCTCCAATCCTGCTCTAAATGCTATAACAACAACGACTTCAAGTCTAAGATTAGTTTTACACAACAACCATTTTTTTGAAGACTTTCCTAGCCACGACTTCAACACATGCAATAGGTAGAGTATTCACTAAGGGCACATTTTTTTCACACAATCCAGCGACTTCCTTCACAAAAACCAAAATAGGGACAAACATACCCACAATACTGCGACCTGAACACTCCTATCTTTAGCTTATTTTCTAATCGGTGGATGAGAAAACACTTCACCAAGATATTGCAAGGGTTTTAACGGGGCTGCCTCTTTTCTCCAATTTCAATGCATCTATTATAGTCTTCACCAACAATCAAGCTTTTGAATAGCAGAATATGAAGATATTGTGTGTGTTATCAAACAAAATGTGCGTTAGCAATAGGCGGTCACAGAGCAGACACATCGGGATATGAAGGCGTGTGGACTGTATGAGCACAGCGTTGAAGTGTATGAATGGATTGAAAGGTCGTTCAAAGTAAATGTGTGTGGCAAGCGAAAGGAAAACTGATTCCCCTACACTTTTCCAGAATGGGACGATTGCAAGACTGAAATGGAGAGGTGCTTGTGCATATAAAACAGCCAATAAAGGTTCTTTAAGCCATTACAATCAGCAGGGGTAAAGGACGCATCCCCAACACAACTTAAAATATTTTCCAAGTAATGCAATGGGCAGGTGTAAAGCTAGCAACTACAAAGTCATTTTGAAAAATATTTTAAAACTAAATGCATTTTGCAGATGCAACACTGAATCCCACAGGTGAAAACTTGATTGCTAAAACCAGAATGCAATGACTTTAAAACTTTTAAAACTAAATGCATTTAGCAACCTTAAAATTGAATTCCAATGCTAAAACCAGAATACAATGTCAATTTGAAAAGACTTTCAAACTGAATGGATTTAGCAAACGTAAAACTGAATTCCACAGGCGTAAAGCTGATTGCTAAAACCAGAATGTATTTGCCCTCCTTCTAGCACCATAATGTGGATGTCAAAATCTGCAAATGGTTAACAATGTTAACATAATATCATCATGTTAGTCCTTTGAAAAACATTAGATTAAACATCCCTATGAAATACTTGACTATGATAAAATATGCAAACTAAATAAAACAAAGATAATGAAATGCAAGCATATAAAAACATAATCAAAACTTTATTTCATAGTGGATTGGTGTTATTGTTGAAAATAGCCCTTTCCCAATCCTTGCTTAAGCTCCATGATGAAAATGCTATGAAGAATGATATGGAATGCTAAGATGATAAATGGACAAAATCAGTACTTAGTTTAAGAGGATGACCTTGCATAAAGATTGTGGAGTTGTGGAGGATTTGTTGATGAATGAAGCCCTCATTTATAGATTATTTTGATGAGAGAAATATCCAAATGGATGAATGTGGGACAAAGATTGGACCAATGAGATGAGGCCACTTGTCAACTTGTGAGTGGTTGAGGAGTGTGCAAGATTTGGGAAATGTGCCCAAGAGGGGGAAATTCAAATTTGAATTTGAGAGTAAATGTTGAGTTTGACTTGTGCAAGGGACATGCAAGAGACATGTAAGGCCTCATAAATGCTTTGTTGGATGTACATGTCCACTTGTTTTTGAATTCAAACTTGAGGGAATATTCCTCAAAGATGCCATGTTGATGGAAAATGTTGATTTTAATAAATCAATAAATTGATTTATTGGTGCAAGTGGGAAAATCTAGAGAATGTGACATGCATTAGATTATATTTAATCCGGATTTAGTTAATTAAAAAGAGGATTAGGTGATTTGACCTTTTTGCTTTAGATTTAAAGATTAAACTAAATCAAAAAGGAGATGAAAGATGATAAAGATTTAGTTAAATAAATATTTGATTTATTTAGCTAAGGGGGATAATGATAAGATTAAATTAAATAAAGTTAATGACCTTTAGGAGATTGAAATTGATTTACCTGATGAATGGATGAATGTGAATTTGATTTATTTAATGAGTGGATTAATGTGAATTTGATTTATGAATGAGCGGATGGATATGAACTAAGTGCATAATGATAATTCCACATGTCTACAAAAGGATATTGATGCAATTAATTTTATAAGCTCTCCTAGACCTAACATACCTAGGAATGTATTCCTCTAATTTTGTAAGCTTAAAGAAGTCACAATGCAAGATAGATAAATTTAGCGTTAGTTGGTAATTCCTACTTTTTTTATATACTGCAGGAATTGGTCGGGTATTCGTCCCCCTATAAACTATAGTACGCCTAGTAAAAAAAATTCACGTGACCAGTGGCGCTGGCACAACACACCCTCCAGTACCACAAGGATGGTGGGGAGACTAGACATCGTGACCTCTTGCTTGCAATAGGATGCTTTAGCCAATCGAGTTAGGCCCACCAACCATGGTAATTCCTACTTATAATTCAAAGACCTAATTATTATTTTATGGTGATCAAAATATCCTAAGGATTGAATATAATATTTTAGGATGTATAATATGTGTTCTCAACCATGAGGTGATATGTGCATCTACAATGAAATGTGGTAGGATATATGGTGACAAGAAATGATTTTAATGTAAATAAAAAACTAAAAACAAATAAAGAAAGTAAAATAAAATATTTTTTAGTGATTTCATCACCTCTTCTCTTCATTACTAATATCTATGCATTAGATTACATTTCTTGGACTAATATTATGTATGTTATTGCAAATTGTATTTTCCTTATACTCTTGTTTATTGAATTTTTATATGCAAAGTTTTATTGTACTAGGGCCTATCTCTATTGGAAAACCACTAAGGAGAATTCAAGCATAAGGGAAAGTGGGAAACGACATTTTCACCAAATAAACATCCCCTTTAAATAAGAGAAAATAATCTAAGTAAATAATGCGATGCACACAAAAGTAATATTCACTCCAAGTCTAAGTTTCATGATCAAAAAATTTTGGTTTGTGTTGTTTAGAATAGACGATGATGATTTCAATCCCTTATCTTTAATCATTGACGCAAATCCCAGCTTCTAGTATTGATACTACACAAGCAACCCCTATAGTGCTAGAAGTTGAAATAGAGTAGTAATTACATTCATAAATGTAGGTTCAAGGGAAACCATTGTATTTTCAAATTGATTTTGGTAGCATGAAGAATCTCATTTCAACAAAAAATATTTAGAAATTTAAGTTTCCAACCATATCTTATCCCCAACATTACAAATTGGGATGGCTGAATTTCTAAAACACCCAAGATATATAATTCAATCTCCATTGTCATTTTTTCATATGTTATTCAGTATTTTAAGGATTTATTTTGTTATTTGTTCCAATGAAGGTTTTTAATGTACTTCTTGGGCATCCATACATGCATAGTCATAAGTATATATATAAAAAAATAAGCAATGTAGTTGTATTAGTGGTCATTAAGAGATACCAAATTCCAAAGAAAAATTCCATTCATATTCAACATTCTACACCAACTTAAAAAAAAATCTTCCAAACAACTATGCATACTTATCCTTTTTCACTTCATTGACAACCAATGCATAATCAATAGCAATAAAGATAAATAAAATTATACATACTATGTTTAGAAAAATTATTCTATGCATGTGTAAATAATATTTAGAGTGGGTCAACTCCCACAACAAGCTAAATGGTTTACCAAGAAACATCTATAATTCAAGGTTCCATGACTACATAGACTTAATTCAATCAATACTTTTTTCTATACAAGTAGGGGCAACTAATTCAAGAGGATATACAAAATGGTACCCATAGTACCAGTAAGACCATTCACATGGATTCCAATAAATATGGTAATAGTTCCATGGTTTATGGTACACTAAATCGCCTTCCAAATGTTGTTGGTAATGCCAAGGTCATCCATCCATCTTCTACAAATATCACACACACCCTAGCAATAGAACAAAATCACTTAGCACAAAATTAGGCTCAATAGTAATCATACTTTTACTAAAATGCCACTAATAAAAATTAGAAAGGCTCTCACACCATACATGTTTTTAATATATAATATAGAAGATAAATAGGTAGTAGACATACATCTTTCTTCAAGAGTATGTCATCTACACACAAATAGATAAATAAAAATGCATTTATCATTTTAGTTCTATATCTTCTCTATCTACATTACTCTATCTCATAAAATTTCCCATGCATGTACATAACCTCACATATATCCTTACCTAGATATTTTTCTAGTAGGTTTCAACTTGGGCCTTAGATCACTCATGTAATGATAAGATGCTCAAATAAGATAAGTCTATGGTAATGACATGATAAGACTCACAAGAATAGGATATAACATGACCAATAGTGTAGCATAACTTGATTAGAATAATATGGGATGATAAGCATGATAAGGATTATAATCATCAAGTATGAAGATGATAAATCTCATAAAATCACACAATTTAAATATGGGAAGCATTAGGAATATGAGAAAGGTGATCTTAGCATGGAAACATCATAGCCATATAGGATAAGGTTCAAAAGTATATTATAAATCATGTGTCATTATAAAATCATGTAGTGAAGTGCATAATAAAGAGGACATATGAGTCAAAAAAAGCATGTAGGGAAACATGGAAAAGTAACATAATAATAGTGTAAGAAAGAAACCAGTAAAATAATAAATTAAAGCATAAATGATAATATAGAAGGTGAAATGAGAATAGGAGGTGTGATAACCATGACATAGTTGAAGAGACCAAAGTGTAAGGGTAAGTGCACTATAATGCCCCGCCATGTAACCTAAAGAATGTTGCAATGACTACGATTGTGTAATATTTTTTTTTTTTAAAAGTGTAAACATGAACTTCACTAATGCAAACATTCCCTAAGATACGCGACAATGCACTACATGTAAATCCCATAATTAACATAAGTAACTAAACATAGCATGTATTTAATTCTCATAAACTTAAGAGCATTCATTCAATAATAAATAAATTACATCATTAAAGAACAAATACGATTATTTCCTTACAATGCAATTATAATAACATTTACAATACTCATTTCCAAATGAGGTAGGTCATACAAAAGTGTACAATTACATGTTACAAAATTTCTCCCCAATTACAATTGAGGAGTGATACATAAGTAAGGTTTCCACTAATACAAATGATAAATATGAGAAAGTACATTTTCACACACGATCTCTCCATCCAAGAAGTACTTGTCGCCATAAACAAGAACTGGGGACCCAATGGTGTAAGGTGCACATTCCACCCAACCATGTGGTACCCGTAGGCCCATCCCCTGTGCTAGGAGATAGTGAAAAGGTTCCCTAGACATAACCTACAAACCCTAGACACAGATGAAACCAAAGACAAGCCTATACAAGTACCAATTTAACTTAATGGTTACATTGCTTCCAGAATTCAATGATCAAATACACTAAGTTCACAAAGATATTGTTATTATAGGTGGAGTGTCGTCACAATGTTGCATAGGTTACCCAGGAGAATCTTCCTAGGTTTTGGGCCCCATCTTGGGTTACCCTGGTAACCTCTTATGAAACCCGGCCCCACGTGCAATCTGTTGCAGAATCGAATATCTTTCATAATGACTAGATATCATTTTTTCCTTTCCAGGCCTTCTTGACTCATCCCCAAGTCTGAACTAGCCCTTGAGTCTATGAGTGAGGCATAGTTAATCTAGTTAAAGGTTTTACACTACTTAATGTGTTGATTTAGTTTTCACTGATTAGCTAACTCTACATGAGTTACCCTGGCACCACTTTGTGTGTCGGCCCTACTTGTCGCCATGAACAAGAACTGGGGACCCAATGGTGTAAGGTGCATGTTCCACCCAACCATGTGGTACCCGTAGGCCCATCCCTCGTGCTAGGAGATAGTAAAAAGGTTCCCTAGACATAACCTACAAACCCTAGACACAGATGAAACTAAAGACAAGCCTATACAAGTACCAACTTAACTTAATGGTTACATTGCTTCCAGAATTCAATGATCAAATACACTAAGTTCACAAAGATATTGTTATTATAGGTGGAGTGTTGTCACAATGTTGCATAGGTTACCAAAGAGAATCTTCCTAGGTTCCGACCTCCATCTTGGGTTACCCTGGTAACCTCTTATGAAACCCGGCCCCACATGCAATCTGTTGCAGAATCGAATATCTTTCATAATGACTAGATATCATTTTTTCCTTTCCAGGCCTTCTCGACTCATCCCCAAGTCTAAACTAGCCCTTGAGTCCATGAGTGAGGCATAGTTAATCTAGTTAAAGGTTTTACACTACTTAATGTGTTGATTTAGTTTTCACTGATTAGCTAACTCTACACGAGTTACCCTGGCACCACTTTGTGTGCCGGCCCTCATAAAGAGCCACCCCCCTAATAATAACACTAGGAAACTAATTTCACTAACTAAGGTAGACAAGGTGCACATAAACTAAAATAAGAAAACCCACAATGTATCAATAGATATCACAACCTATTCGTAAAACCAGGTGTCTAATCCGGATAAAACTATGTGCACTACCCTAGTTAACTCAAAGGATTGTATTTAAAACACCTAACAACTCCCCACAAAAATAAACTTATCTGGAAGACTTACTAACTCAACTGATTCAAATTGCCCATATAACGTAAACAAAAAAGAATTCAGCTTTAAAAATAATTTGGGAAAATAAAAATTCTATCATTCGGATATCCTAAATCCAAATAAGTCAGTAACATTATACTTGAAATCAATTGTCTTAGATTTAATTTCATTTTCAAATAATAAGAAATTTTTAAAAAATTTATTAATCTCTAATTTCACAATAACAGATTATAATAAACATCAATTTCTCTATTGAAAACATTTCATTATAAATTAAATTCTAGTCCATACACTTGTCGTATTCATCATAAAATAATCATTTAAATATTTATATTTAAATAATTATTTTATTAAATTGATTATATTATTTAATTACCTATATCAAATTTACATTTTATAAAATTCTAACAATTTATAAAATATATATAATATATTATAATAACATATATTATATATAATATATATATATAAAATATATATTATAAATATATTATATAAAATAAAAAAAAATAAAAAATTAAATTAAATTAAATTGCGATTTAAGAAGTCGCAACTATAGCTGTGCAGATTTTAACCCTGTGAGGGGTTAGGTTACTACACAGCCTTCCCCACAGGGCCACAGTCTGTGAGCAGGTTGGGTGTTGCCCACAGTCCGCGTCCCTGTGGAGTGGCTGTGGTAGCCCCAGCCCCACACCCCTTTTTTTATAATTTTTTTTTTTAAATTTTCCTGTGCATGAATTTCTCCATACGGCGATTTCATCAGGAAATTTTTTGGAAATTTTTTTTATATTCTTTTTTTTTTTTAACTTTTCACATTTCACGAGAAACAAAATTTCAATAATGCATGAATTTATATATGTATATTTATTGATTGAATACATATATATATATATATATATATATATATAAATTCATATATGAAATTTTAAATTCTTTAACAATAGCTGGAAGAACATAAAAATAATAAATAAAGTTTTCTACAGGTAAATTTGACAATTACAAGAGGTTTTGATTTTCACAGTTTTATCAAGATTTTCTATTTCTAAAATAGAGGGTTTCATCTTCAATCCAAATTCCCAAAATATTTTCTATAGGAAATAATTATAAAAGTTTATCTCAGAATTTTTTGTTTCCTCAAATTGTTCAATGAGTTTTACTTACTAATCTACTAAGATTTCTTTTGTTTTCTTTTGAAAATCTTCTATTTTTTAACAATAACCTTTTGTGATGCTCTCTGATTTTACTATAAGGTTTTGTTTAGAAATTTTACACTGAGAGGTAACAAGTTTTTTACAGAAATATTTTACCGAGAAGTACAGAAGCTTCAAACAAATTTTCTTCTACATGCAATCTTTTAATTTTTCAAATTTTAGCAAAACTTCTACAAAATTAAATCTTAAAACAGACAATCTTTTCAAAACACAATAAACTAAATAAATAGCAAAGAACCTGTATTCCTGTAGCTTGAAGAATTGAAAGTTGAAGAAAAGCTTTGCCTGCTGAGTGCAACTTCCAAAGCCCTTTCCAAACCTCCACTTCCAGAAAGATGCAAATAACTGAACCAGAAAATAATCCTGAGATCTTCCAGAATTTTAATATCCAAAACCCCAAAATAAAAATCACAATTTTTCCAGCAATTCTTTGTTTTCTTTCTTTCTGTGAAGTGCCTTCTTGCCTTTTCCAATTCTGGCAATATTCTCTCCTAGAAAATCCTCAACAAGCATTTTCATTTAATTTTTACTAACACACATGGAAAATCAAAAATATCTTCTAACAAACTCACAGATATTTTCTTTTAACAATTTTAAAGAATTATTCTATTTTATAGAATTTAAAATTTCAAAAACTAATTTCATTTTCTTTAAACAAATTTAAAATTCCCATTCACACAAAAGCATTTAAACAATATTTAATCTATTCACTCAATAAAAGTAATTTAATCAATTAATTAATCTATTTAGTAAAATAAATTTAATCACAATGATTAAATTATCTTACCAAATATACTAATTTAATTAATTAAATAAAATAAGAAACCTTTATCTACAATATTTAAAATTAATTAAATAAGCACTAAATTATAAAGAACATAAATCTAACATTAAATTCACAAAATAAACCTTGCATAACAAATAACAAGACAAACAAAGACATGACAACCAAACATACCAGACCTAAACTGACGTCATACTGTGACTAGGTTTGAGGCTAGACTAGGAAAAACCTTGTTACTATCTCCCAATCAACATTATCGTTGAGTCTGGACACACTCAGATCTGTGAAACTTGGTGGAGTCGGTGTCATGTACCTGCAATCCTACAATCAGACATATAGCATACATGTATATAATTCATGATTCAAACACACTGTGAAGAGAAAATCGCAGAAATCACAAGGCACTCGCAAGCGAGTGATGCAACTCCGTTCTCCTCACCAATACAATATCACATCGAACTGACAAAATAAATATCAATTAATCTACCATAAACATATATAGCAATAACATCTAAAGTAAACATCTATGCTAACATAAAGCATGTTAGAAATAATCACCACCAAACAATGTATCATCACATCATAAAATAAATCCACAATCGCTCTATTGTCAGCGATCAAATACATCAAAACGAAGTATCAGGGTCTATCAAAGTGAAATATACTGTTAGAAAACATAAGCAAAATGGAGGGGTACTACATGCACAGAGATGGGGGACCAAAAAGTGGCCACATGCACTTTTTGGTCCATTTTCCATATAACATGAGCACACTATAAAATAATTGTGTTAAAGTGTTCTCACATTATAGCTTGATAGTGGCTTAGTCACTATTGATCCATAACATGAGCACATTATAGTGAGTTTGAGATAACACACTCATGTTATGAGATAAATAAAAAATAGTTTAAAATCATGTGATTTAGACTATTTTTTTTTTCTCATAACACAAGTGCATTATAACATGCTCATATTATAACTTGTCTTGGAAACTATCAACCCTTAGCGTTGGAATTGCATGGAAATGGCCAAATATGTGTTTTCTACAAAATAAAGAAAAACATTGAAGTGTCGAGTATGCTCTCCATCAAGTTTTCACATCTTTTAATGTTCTAAAAAACACCACAATAATATCAAGCTCTCTTACCTTTCTAACCATGTAATTTTTTATACATTTCAAATATGTTAAGGTTTTGATCTTTGATTTCTTTTGTTAGTGTCTTCTTTTTTCCCAAAAACCTATGTATAGTATTTTTAATTTTATTTTTAATCCATTGATCAAAATTTGAAACAAATTATACTTTTACATTCTAGACTCTATTACGTACACATTTAAAAAATTATTATCAATTAGTTTCCAAAAAAAATAGGGGAGGAGCACACTCATTTTTTTATTTTTTTGGGGTATGTATAGTTTAAAATTTAGTAAAAAAACATATATTCATTAAAAAAAATAGCAAAAAAGTTAGACATAAAATACATGGTGTTAGCTAATTTTAAACCAAAATAATTTTTTCAATACTAAAAAAGGTTAACATTTGAGGAGCACACCAAACGTTATGTTAAATATTTTTTTGACAAAAATTGGAGCACTATGTGTGCTCCCCCTATTTGAACCCCTTAATATCTTCCATTTTTTTAAAAAAAATAGTAGTTTACAAAGTAGATTTAGAGCACTAAAATTCTTGTTCTTTCACATCTTCAAGTTTTGAGCATAACTAGATCTTCAATTTCTCCTCCAAGATTAGTTTTTACTAATTTTAGAAGAAAAAAGTGACCACTTAAGACCCCCTTTTGGTTCCCCATTTCCATGCACATACATACATAAGGACACAATTAAAATGGATGCATAGGCAAGGGGATCATGGCATGCATGAAATAAAAGAAAGTATCACACAAAAACAATACAAAACATAAGGAAGAAGTGACATGGACAAAACATCACATGTTCAAAATCACTTGTGTTGGTATGCACCACTAAAGGTGTGTTTGTGTCATCCACATGCTAACTAGGAACATGGAAACATGAATCCAAGTAAATAAAAAAAATGTTACAAGTAGTGAGAAGTATAGGTGGGAATATCTAACCAATGAAGTCTTCCTCATTGTGTGTATCAAGTGGTTTTTCTTTTATGTCATGTGTGACCTCAATATATAGTGTTATAGTGAAAAAGACTAAACTCTTAATGCACATGATTGAATCACCTCCTTGAATTAAGGATTTGCAGGTTCATGATTGTCTAATATACATCTTCCCTTTGTATATAAGTTATTGAACACTATGTTGGAGTGCAATTCCTCCATCCTTGGAACACCCTTATGTATAATGATAAGGACAAAAATATTTATCCTTGTGTGGATTGACAAGATGTAAGGTAATGAGATTGTGTTTTAAAAGTTATAACATAATAGGCTTAGAAGATACAAGAGGTTGTTGCAATGGAACATCTTGGTCTCTATCTACCTTATTAGAAGATAGCATAGGGTGAAATGTAGGTTTTGTAGATTTATAACCCTTGTGGAAAGTGAGAGAACAAGGATCAAAAGATAAATCATGAGAAGATGCCATTAAGTATGTACTATCATTGTGGGCACTAAGTTGAAATAAATAATGGAAGTATGTGCCAAGTTCATAAAATAAGTATAAAGAAATAAATGAATTAAACCATTGAAAATATCCCCCACTAAAATATAATGTAAAATCACTAAAAAATAGGCGTCATTATCTAAGTGCTCATAATGAAAAAGTATATTTAATTTCACATGTAAAGAAACATTCGTAGAACCATAATAATCATCATGTAATTATTATTCACTAAGGCTTATAATATTATGTAATGAACAAGGTGTAATATTTATTGGTGAATTGAAGCTTAAGAGGGACTTCCTTGAAATCTAGTGACAATCGAGTTTCCTTGTAAGGTTTGACATCGTTATGGGATGTAATATTATATAAAATATGAGATGTAAGAGATTGATCATTATGCATTACATTATCATGTATAAGAGGAGATATGTTGTCTTAAAATAGGGATTTATGGATGTAGGAATTGTTGGAAACACGAAGAAGATTGACTATCTCTACAACTTTGTGTTGGCATTGATGTCACCATGATTGTGACTACAAGTCTAAGGCTATGTCTGATCCGGTATTCTGGTCTGATGTTTGAACTAATATTCGTGTTGCTCTCTCTAGTATTCTTGTCTACACTCCTCCTCAGTTAACTATTACCACTTGTGGTTTTGGTAAATATTTCGTAGGTGTTGGGAGCATGTACTTACAAGTTCTTATGTATCCAAATTCTCATACGGTGTATCGGTGTTTCTCTAGTGTTTGCAAAAGTGTTATTAGGTCTATCCTTGGTCGACCTAATGGATGGTGAAATATTTTTTGGTTATGCGGATATATGTGCGACCTATCCTAGGTCGATTTCGACTTGACAAAGCATGTTGGGAAGATTTTGGAATTGCTTGAAGCCGACTATTAGCATTTTTGGTAAATATGATGTGCATCTAATTAGGCCGACCTAATTGATGCTTGCGACAAGATCAAGTATATATATGTGAATGTAGTGAAACATGATGATGATAAAAAGGAATTATGAGCGAGTAAGAAGTATCAAGCAGTAGAAAGTGTGAAAATGAGCGAATATAATGAAGTGTGTCAAGTCAGTATTCTAAGTATCACCAAAACTGTATCAACACTTGTTGGGTGCACTTTTGTCAGTTCATTTTGGCTATAAAGCCTTCTTTTGTTCTGTAAATCTTTCTATAGGCAGTGAGCCTCTCTGTAAGCAGTGAGATTTTGTATTTGGGCAATGAGCCCTTGGCAGTGAGCCTTATCTTTTCTATTCTAGAACAAACTTTATATTGTGAGTTAATCCTCACCATGGTTTTTCCCTCATTGAGTTTTCCACGTAAATCTATTGTTCAGTGTGTTATCTTACATTTTGTTTTGTATCTCTTGCTTATGCTTAATGATAGAACTATGGATTTTTGGAATTGATACGTGTTGAAGTTTTAAAGTTGAATTTTTATGACAATTGATTCGCCCCCCCTCTCAGTTGTCCTGCATCCTTTAACAATTGGTATTAGAGCTTTGGTTCCTTAGTGAAGAGCTTAACCGCTTGAGGAGGATCATGAACATTGAGTAGATGGATGATAAAGGAGAGCTACGGACTACTCTTGAGGATCTTGACAAAGTGGAAAGAGAAAACAGAGATCTGAAAGAAAATCTTGATGACGCAAATGAATGTGTCTGGAAGTTGAAAGAAAAACTAAAGAAATTTAAGGAAAGACACAGAGAAGTAAGTGAGCAACTGAAACAAGAGATAATTGGACTGAAGGTGTTGATAGAAGAAAATAAAAGAATTGAAGAATGTATGAATACATTGGTGCAGAACAAATATGATGAATGCACTAGACTTGAACAGGAGGTGGTGAACCTAAGGATTGAACTGGAGGAGGCAAAGCTTTCTGAGAACAATTTTAAATCTAGCTCCGATAATCTTGAGGAATTGCTTGTAGGACAGAAATCAAGTAAAGAAAAAGCTGATTTGGGGAATGATGTAGGTGAAAGTTTAAAGGGAAATAAAATGACTCAGGACAAAGGGAAGTAGAAGAGGAAGTTTGCAAGAAGACTGCCTGTGAGACAACCTAATGCACAGAGGTATCCTTCTTTTAATGGTGCTTGTTTTTCTTGTAATAGATATGGTCATAAAGCAATAGAGTGCAGAAGCAGAATGAATCAAAATTAGTTTCCTGCTCTTTCTCTAGAAAATGTTTTTCATGCAAGAAGTTTGTACATAAGGCTACTGAGTGTAGGTCTCAAGTGGGATTGGTCAGCAAGATAATGATGAACAGATTTCATGGAGACATAATGAATCAACCCTTTAATGGCTACTACTATGCATGCAAAAAATTTGGACACAGGGAAAATCAGTGTAGGTCAAGAGGTAATGGAGGTTATACTAATCAGAAAAGTGTTGTCTGCTATAACTGTAATAAACCTAGACATATCTCAAAGTATTGTAGAAGTAAGAATGGAAAGCAGTCTACTACGGTAGAGAAGAATGATCTAGTAAAGAAGATTGAAAAAGAAGAAATGAAACAAGAGATGAACAAGATATGGAAGAAGAAAGAGGAAGAAGAGGTAAAACCTGAAAGTACTGATGGGTATGTGCCCTCATCCAATACAGATGACTTATTCGGCAATTAGGCCTAGCATGGTCTTAGGGGGATTATTATCAGAAAAATCATAAAATCCCCTGTTGTATGGCGTGTCAGAGGATGGCACGAGGATGAAATGTGTAAAATGGGTATTCAAAGGTTTTGGAAAAGGAACTGGAAGAAAACATGTTGGCATAGAATTTTGTGGATCGTTTTAGGGTTTCCTGTGCTGAGAAGAATGTTTTTAGCATCTTTTTGGTCTTTGTCATATTTAATGCATGGTTAGGGAAAATTCATGGTGTATAAGTTGAAATCTTGTGTCTTCTTGATTAAAAGAGCATTTGAATAACCTGAGAGATCCTGGAGCGATCTTCAAGCAAGCATGAAGTAATTCTGGAAGGAATTTGAAGAAATTCAGGTAATCAGGAATTTGTTTCTCTGTTTGCGAAAAGGGTAGAAGAAGAAAATTGAAGAAGTCTTGAATAACGAATTGAAGAAAGCATATAAATGGACAAATAATTGAGTGATGACATCCCTCTGAAGTTGAAAGGAGTTGTGCTAGAAGAATTTAATCATAATAAAATGAGAGAATTGGAACTAGGGTTGAACCAAGTCGAATTGCAGAACATCAAAACCCTAGGTATGGATTTGTGGAGTGAATTTATGTGGATTGTTGATAAAGAATTTATCTTGTTCTTATTGAATCATTTTAAGAATGGAAGCATTGTATTGGAAAAACCCTACTTGGTTACAAAGGAAGCGATCGAGGCAGTCACTATTTTATGTCATATTGGTGACCTTCCTGGAAAGAAAACTATTAAGTACAAGGATGTGGAGGAATTAACTAGCATTAGCAAAGACCCACAAACTTTATTGATAAACACTCTTGAAGATTTGGGTGTGAGGTATGTGGTTTATCGTATTTCTTACAAGATTTATTTTAGAAACCGTGAAGGTTTCACATCAGCTATTGTTGTTCATATTGCGCACATGATGGTCAAGGAGAATAAGAGGTTTGATCTGTGTAGCTTGTTGCTTGAAAATATTTCTAAGAATATTCAAATGTCTATAATTGAGGGTTATCACTTTTGTTTTGGATCGTTGCTGGTATGTTTGGTGTTTTAGTTTTTAAATTCTCTACCGGGAAGAGATAATGTGGTATGTGAATCCGGGACTCCTATTGGAAAATATATTTACAGGTGTCTGGAATCGTTGTCAGATAGTGCACGTATGTGTGAATCCTATTTTACAACATTGAAGTCAAATATTTGCTCCAGTATATCTATATCGAGTCAGTTTGAGGTGGGCTCTTCCTCTAGTAAAAGAGAATTGGAGATTTTTATTAGTGAATCCCCTTTGGAATCGAAGAAGAAGAAAGTTATAACTAAAGATATCATCAACATTTCAGATGAAAAGGAGAATGTACCTTTTGATGATATCCAGTCTATGTTGGTTAGGGGGAAGATGAAGAAAATTGGTGAATTATGGAATGCAACCTCTCCTATTGACAGATTGAAGATTGATGATGTGTTGGTAGAATACCTACTTCGAAAAGTTATTCATGTATCAACTATTTCTAATTTATTGCTAGAAAATCTTGTTGAGATTGTTGAAGAAAGAATGTTGCTTGAAGGTCCGGAAGGATACAAATTTGAAGCTTTGGTTGAGAAGAGGTGTAATAAACTAAAGGGAGATTAGCTGAACTAATTGTGGAAACAAAGAAGTGTATTAAAGAGATATTTGATATTTACAAGTATTGTCTCCAGTGGCCTGGTGTGGTAGACAATTTCAGGAGTAAAATTGAAGTAATTGAGTCTAAAGTAAATAGTATTGGAAAGAATTTTGACATCTTTGAAGATAAAGAAGGAAAGAAAAGGTCGAGAGATGGTGAACTACAAGCTGAGCTGGTTGTTGTGCAAAGGAAGAGAGATGATGTACTGAAGACCTTTTGGCTACTTAAGGAAATTGTTGAGGTCTGGTTAGAACATTGATCCGAGATTCTTGCTAATGTTGAAGATGTTGAAGGACAGAGTTCATTTTGTTCACCTTCTTTTACTTTGTTGGGTGTATTGGAAAGAAATTTTACTCGAATGGAGTCTACTACTTTTAACTGGAAGAAGTTGCGTCCAGTTCTTGAGGAAAGATATAAGAAAGTTTTTCAGGAAGAGTGTTATCTTTACTTGAATCTTGAATGTTCTATTTTTGTTATTTTTATGGTGTAGAAGAAGAGAAGGGGATGCAAAGTGAATTTTTTGGACTCCTGATGTCACCATGTTCAATTTTTTTTTGCATAAATCTTTTTGGTCACCCTTTGCCATTGATGTTAAAGGGGGAGAGATTGGAATTGGAGAGTTTTTGATATGTTGGAAGAGTTTTATGGAGAATATTTTTGTTACATGTTACCATCAATGATAAAAGGGGAGATTGTTGGAAACACGAAGAAGATTGACTATCTCTACAGCTTTGTGTTGTCATTGATGTCACCATTATTGTGACTACAAATCTAAGGCTGTGTATGATCCGATATTTTGGTCTGGTGTCTGAACCGGTATTCCTATCTACACTCCTCCATAGTTAACTATTACCACTTGTGGTTTTGAGAAATGGTTCATAGGTGTTGGGAGCATGTACTTACAAGATCTTAC
>VDFB02156725.1:52007-157311 GCA_007258455.2 Sequoia sempervirens | reverse complement strand
CTTACTCTCTAAAATGGAATCAAAGAATTTGACAAAAGCAAGTGAAGACAAGCATTGGATAAAGGGTGTGGAAGAAGAATTGGATCAGATTAAGAAGAATGAAACTTGGGAACTTATCCCAAGACCTAAGGATAAAAATGTGTTTGGCACTAAGTGGCTATTCAGGAACAATTTGAATGAGGATGGCCAAGTTGTGAGGAACAAGGAAAGACTAGTATGCAAGGGACATGCTCAAGTCAAAGGAATTAATTTCGAAGAAATTTTTTCCCTTATTGCTCGTATGGAGGCTATAAGGATGTTCTTAGCATTCCCTTGTTTCAAGAAAATGGATGTCAAATTAGCCTTTCTTAATGAAAACTTGGAGGATGAAGTGTATATTGAATAGCAAAAAGGGTTTCTCCTATCAAAGAATGAGGACTATGTATGTAGACTAAAGAAGGCACTTTATGGGCTAAAACAAGCCTCTAAGAGATTGGTACTCAAGGTTGGATAAGTATCTACAACAAGGCTTCAAAAAGGGTATTGTTGAAAGCAATCTATACATTGAAATTGAAGGTTAGCGTCATTTGATTGTTGTAGTTTGTGTGGATGAAATTATATTCGGAGGTAGCAATGATAAGATGTGCCAAGAATTTGCAAAGAACATGCAAAAGGAGTTTGAAATGTCTATGCTTGGTGAGTTGTTTTTCCTTCTCGGATTGCAAATTTTATAATCTAATGAGGGGATATTCATTTCACAAACCAAACATATTAAATAAATGTTGAAGAAATTTAGGATGGAGGATTGCAATCCAATGAGTACACCCATGGTTATAGGATGCAAATTAAGCAAGGATGATGAATCTCCAAAGGCAAATCAGACTCTATATAGGTCTATGATTGGAAGTTTGTTATACGTGACAACAACAAGACATGACACTATGCAAGTAGTTGGTTTGGTGGCACGATTTTAGGTAGCACCAAAGGAAACACATGTGCAAGTAGTGAAGAGGATATTCAAGTACTTAAAGGGAACTATGGATTTTGGGTTGTGGTACCCAAGAGGTGAAGATTTCACCCTCACAACGTACATGATATGGATTGGTTCGACAATATTGATGATAGAAAAACATAACTGGAGGAGCATTCTTTCTTGGCCCCAATCTTGTATCATGGTTATGTAAGAAACAAGAGTAAATTTCTTTGTCCATGGCAAAGGAAAAATACATTGCAGCAACTTCTTGTTGCACTTAAGTTCTCTGGATGAAGTAAACCTTAAAGGACATCAAGGTTGAGTATGAGCACCCCATCTCCATATTTTGTGACAATACAATTGTAATCAACATATCGAAGAACCCAGTTATGCACTCTAAAACAAAGCATATTCCAATCAAATATAATTCCCTAAGGGAAGCATTGAGCAAGTGGTTGATCAACAAGTGAAGTTGGAGTATGTTGCTACAAAGGAGAAAATTGCAAACATTTTTATGAAGCCACTACCAAAAGTGACATTTGATTACCTTAAGGGGAAATTAGGAGTGATATCACTCTCCAGTCACTAATTTTTCAATAGAAGCACATATTCAGGGGGATCCATTCATTGCCTTATCTTTCAACCCTGGAAGACCTTTTCCATTGATGTCAAAGGGGGAGGAGTAGAGTAAGGGGGAGCATTTTCATATGGGGGAGCAATTCAGTTAGAGGAAGATGTATGGTCTTGTTACATTTCAAGATTATTTCTTTGTAAGGTTGCCATCAATGACAAAGGGGAGATTGCTGGAAAATGTGTTGTCATTGATATTAAAGGATGAGCGAATGATGACTTAAACACATGAGCCATCCCATTTCTAGCGCCCCCTTGAGAAGATTTTGTAAAACAAAAAATATATGCAAAATTAATAGGGACGACCCTCCTCTAGGAGCCGCCCCAAAAACTAGGGACTTGTAAATTAAATATATATATTTTTTAAAGTGGGTCAACCCTCCCTAGAAAGGTGCACCCAAGTGTTGGGAATAAAAATAAAATAGATAAAAGAAATTGTGGTCCAACCCGTTTGGAAAGTCACCCCCATTGGGTGAAGAGGAACGATTGGCAATTATAAATAGAAGGTAGTGAGAGGATGAGATGCAATCAATTTTCAAGGAATATTTTTTGTATGAAGGGAAAAAATAAAAAGCTATTCAAGCAAATTTATAAGACATATGCAAGCAAATTTCTAGCAGTAAATTTGTGAAAAAAAAGGAAGTGACACAAGCAAGATCATGGTGATTTATGAGTAGACTTCATGAAGACAGTATTGTAGATTTTGAGAAGACATTATTGTTGACTTCATGAAGACTAAATTGCAGATTTGTGAGAGGAAGTTTTTGGCAGATTTGTGAGAAGGCATTAGAGCAGATTTGAGGAGTGGCAAGTTAAAATTATTCATATTGTTCTTGTGGAGGTTGGAGCCTCCTACTTGAGAAGATCATGAGGTTGGAGCCTCTTGTTGAAAAGATTGGAGTCTCTTGTTGAGTTGGTGCTCAATGGTGGGGATTGGATTCTCCACTGGGTTGGTGCCTACGAATTTTGTAAGAATTTTTATGCCAACGAGATTTTGTCATGGTTTTCTCTTGTAACGATTTCCACGTAAAATTGTCTCTTGTGCATGTTCTCAAATTACTATATCTTGCATGAATGATATTGTTATTGATAATTAGGCCTTGAAGTAATGTTGCTATACTTGATTAAGGAATAAAGTTTTAATCTCTGCTAATTCAGCCCCCCTCACCCGCCCCACCCCCACCCCCCTTTCTCAGTACAAGTGTGTGCATCATTAACCACTCTTCTCCTTCACTTCTACAAAGTATAAAGGTCCTTGGGCTCAACCCAAAAGATAATTTTGACCTCCAAGAGGCATGTCTTTTGATTCACCCCCTACTATTTATATTCCATTGAAATGCTAGAGTTGAAGTCATCCCCTTAGTGATGAAATTTAAGGCAAGCCTCCTCAAAAGTATTTGGAAAGAAGTGTTTTTATTATTTTCAAAATCACACAAACATGTGAGAGAAGAGCATATGCACCTCACTTCTTCAAGATTAAGAAATATTGATTAAGTTTTATCCCAAATTCAACTCTGAGTTAATTACGTCGAAGGCGTTCCCTCAATGAAGGTTGCCAATCCATTTTCTCTATCGACGGTTTAAAAAAGGATGCAAGACCATTTAGAATAGTTCTTGATCATTCATTACTCCTTGTCATCTTCCCTTCTGTCTTATTCATTCATTTAGAAGCTCTTTTTAACGGTCGACGGTTGGAAAGCACAGACGCGCTTGGCAAGGTTCTCCATCCATCCACAACCGTTGATCGTTTAACTCTCCTTACAAAATATCTGTCCTCTGTTAATATCTGCCCTACTTTCATGACCTTTTTTATCAGCGACATCAACAGAGATTTGTGCAAAATCTTGAGGTAAGTCGCATTTCTCTCGCCGTTAATGGTTTCCACTCCATATTTTACTGCTTCCCTGCAAATCTTCGGTGTACCCATTGCACACAAAGGTGCGATTACTAGTTTTAATCCCAAATTTTAATGTAAAAAAATATGCAAAGAAGACAAAGCAAACAAATTTTGGAAAAGGTCTATAATCAATGTCTTCTACAAATCATTTTGCTTCAATTATTTTAGAGTTTGATAAAAACTCTTGAACCTATAATAAAAGTATTAGAAGTTTTAAAAAATGATTCTTGAACCAACGTTCTATAATAAACCCATTAGTAATTTTCAAAGATCAAAGTCTTGCACATGATTTGTTGCAAGGACAATGTGCACAAAAGAAATTAAAATCCCTATAAAAATTAAAAAAATAAATGTTAACATAGAAAAATAAATGTCACCATAATATTCTTCATAATTTTCTATGCACTTTTTTTTTATATCATTGAATTTCATTTTCATTTGTAGAGTTATGAGCATTTAAAAATTAAAAGCAAAGTTCGACTTTGAAGAATTATACCTAAAAATCTTGGTAGAATCTACAAAAACTACGAACTATAGAGCAAAGTTCTCTGAGTCACCTTTCCCATGCCTTCCACACTCTACTATTAGATCCATTTTGTAGCAATAATCTCCCTATAAAATCTCACTTTTAAATCTCTTCAAAATTGTGTAGAGCTATAAACTCTATTGTTGTCAAGTAAATTTGCTTCAAGGATCAATCCGTGTGGATGCTCAACTTAGCAAAATAAGACTGTTTTTTTAATGATGAAATCAACATTGTTATTTTGCATGAAGACTTGTGATGAAAATGATGATTGAGAGGATGAATTTATACTTTTTGACGACCAAATGGATGATAGAAATTAGATAAAAAATCAAGAGTTAACTAGTGTGATTTTAGCACAAAATAGGTCAATGAGAACTCAAATTGGTGAAAAAATTTGTCATTTTAAATTCATGAGAGGATACTGATGAATTTATTAATTCATTAAATAGATAATTAGATGGGGAAGTTACTACTTCAATGAAGAAGCTAACTAAAGAGGAGATAATTAGGAATTTATTTAAATGGATAGTTAGCTCATATTATTAAATAGTAAAAAAATCAATTAAATGATTAATAATGATGATAATGACAATTAATGATAATTAAATGATAATGATTAATAATAAATGATATTAAATGGTGTGATAATTAATTAATATTCATGATAATTAGAGGAATTATTTAGTGTATAAAAGGACCCTTCATTTGGAGCCTCTATTGCCTTTGATTCCCTTGATTGTTTCAAGCAATCTCTCTAAAATTGATCATGCTCATGGTGCAAACTACACTTAGAAGGAATTTTCTCATAATCCACTTTTTTGATTGAAGATCAAGTAATTTAACTTCATAGTTATGGCCTCCAAGGGAACTTTCTGCTAAAACTACTTCCACACAAATTCAAGCCACTAAATATTTTGTCTAAATGTTTTGCCCAAGTTTTGAAGGTGAGAATAGTATTCCATTGAGAACACCTTCATGCTAGAGATACAGAGGAAGGAAAGAAAGGGTAACCTAACCCAAACAAGCCCCTACAAAGGATTTTCTTCCAAGAGATCAAAATTTGATTTCCAATGGTTAAGATATAGGTTGCAAACTCAAAAATCAAGGACAACTCCTAAAGATTGAATTTGTCTCCTTTGTCAAAGAAGGTTGCAACAAAAATTCCTCACGTGACAATTTCCACCACTCCAAAAATCCTAGTTTGCCATTCTTTGTCTATCCATTGTTCCAAGCACCTAGTGGATGGCCATGCACTAATGAGTTTTCTAATTATTGCCAAGTCTAAAAGGTTTATTAATGGATCTATTGTATGATGAAAGGGGATTTACACCATAGGAAACCCCTCCCAACATTGGATAATCTGCAGTTGTGCACTCAACAATTTTATGAGATACCTCAACCTCTAAAATAATGTGATTCAAAAGAGCAAACTTTGATTCATTTGAAAGGTTCTGAGAGACAACCTCCTTGAAAGAGCAAGGAGGAGGTATGGATACACCCACTCATAAAGGAAAAAGCAATTGGGAAAGCTTGAGTTTGAAGCTGCAAAGCTGTCTATAAGCCAAAATAATTCTGAGATGCATATGTTAAATTTATGACATAAATTAAATAGGGGCCTCAAGATTGATCTCTTTGGCATCTTTTAGATAGATGTATTTAAGATATCTAAGCTAGTTTTAAAAGACAATTGGATATAATGAAGGTTTCATGTGTGAGTGGCCATCAAGTTCATGTTAAAAGGTTTTTGATCCACTCACTCCATTGCAACCCCTTGCTGCCATTAAAGTAATATCTCTCGACCTTTATTTGTATTATGATTGTAATTCAAGAGACAAAACACTTGCTATAAACCTGACATATAAAGATATTGTCATACTAGAATAAATATTAAATATTAATGAGAGCTAAAATTGCTATACAATAGGATTTTATTTTAAAAGAGAGTATACAAATACAACAATCCTTATGGGAAAGATGTATCCGTTGAACTCTTTCTGAGTTCTTCCTTTGAATTTGCCTATTTTATAGCTTTAGTATGCATAAATTAAAAATTTATTAAAAATATTAAAGCGTTCCCATTGAGAACTCAAGTCATACCTCACAAAGATGAGGCTCTTGGAAGCAAAAACAAACCAACAACTAAGTAAAAGTAGCTTGGAGGCTGAAATTGAATGTAGATGGTTATTTTGCCGATACCACTTCACGATGTCATTGCTTCTTAACTGTAGTTTAAAATTCAAACATCAAAGGTGTTGCAGAACCTAGATTATGAATAGTTTTGATACGCCCATTGGTAGCCCTGCATCCTTCAAGGACATTTGGGCCAATTTTAACTCGAAAAGGCCTCTAAAATACGAATTTCAGAAAAAGTGGAAGTTAATGAGATTTTTGAAATTTTCAAAACTGCCACCTGGATGAAGCAAACAGGTCTTAGGATCACCAGATTTTTTCTTTAAACTTAATTGGGATATAAGATGTAATTACAGGATTGATTAGATTGTCATATTCTCTATTTTAATATATAAGCCAAGCTTCAATATCTTTAGCCCAATGGTGCTTAGTTGCTGAAAGTGGTTTAATCATATTAGAAGCAAAACTAGGCTTTTAACTAAGGTATATATCTAGTGATCAATAATGCATGTGTAGATTAGACTGTAAAGTACAAGAAAGACTAGCCAACTCTGACTATACCAAGCACAACTTACATAACCATGTGATGACTAAATATTTGATTAAATACATTTCCTAACTGTAGATCACATGAAAGTCAATGCACGAGGTAGTGACCAGATCCCAGTATTCCATGTCTTTGAGATGTCTAGGGCATCTCAACATGGAAGGAACACTAGGGACATGGCATTAGCTTTATTTCCCCAGTCCCTTTAAATGATACATGAAATTGTGAAACATGAAATGACAACATCGATGTTTATAAACTATGCACATTTATATTAGTGTTGATGTGTTTAAATAAGCATAGCCATACACATCACAGATCATGACCAGCATGCTTTGATTTAGCTGAAAAACATCTTGTATTGACCACCCCTCGTATCTCCAATTCCTGGCCCCATCCTTATGTGACGGTGCATTTCAAAAAACATGGGAGCAAAAATGCATATATAAAACATTTCAAATAATTTGTAGGTATTATACAAAAATAGTATGCTTAGAAACCAATTGCCTTCCAGGAAAGATGTAGCCCAAACAAATGATCATCAAAGAACCATTGATTTGCTTGAAAGGAAAACATTAGATGATACTAGATCCTTTGGGAGCAAATTGACTTCTCTCACTGTAATGATAAAACATTTCCAAATTACTTTGCTAAATGAAACCAACCCACTACAGAATATTACGAAATAACCTGTACAGATCATATAATGTTTCATGAGATGAACAAGCTACACGTAAAATCACCCATTAGCTTTCCAAGAAAAAAATAACAGCACATATATGGAACATTACAAGTTATGTGCCTTCCAGGCAAGATGTAGCCAAACCAAATGATCTTTTGCAAAAATATAATAGATTTCCTTGAATCATTAGATGATGCCAAATCAACTGGGAGCAAGATGGCTTCTTTGACTGCAATGATAAAACATTTCAAAATTAATTTGCTAAAAGAACACAACCTACTACAGATAATGAAGAAATAACCTCTACAAATCATATCATCTTTAATGAGACAAACACACTTCTCATAAAATCACCCAAGGGCTTTCCAAAACAAATAACATTGAAATGGTGATTGTGTACTTGATTCAATCAAGAACTGTGACAGGAAATGGTTATGTCCTCCAACAGGACAATTAGCTATTACAGATCTCACCAGGAGACTCAACATGCTTAAATATTAATGATAACAGTAAGGAACTATCTTATACCACCAGAATATTGAAATTTATTATTGATCATCAGCCATACGAGCTTCAGCAGCAGCAATCTCTGAGTCTACTAATGTAATCAAATGCTGGCCAACATGTTTTGCAACAGATATCATAGCAAGAACAACAATTGGATCAAGTCCTGCACCCCCTCGTTTGGTTAGTCCACATACACGGCCCAGTTTGTTAATAGATACTGAAACTGCTGAGCTCATTTGAGATTCCTCTTCTAAAGTCGCGTCCACTATATAGGCCATTCCAACCTACAAGAAGTTCAACACATGAAGGACTTTGCAGTGAATGAAAACAAGTTCAGAAATGAAAGAATCCTATATTGTACAAGAATCCAGTGATCATTCTCTTAATATCAATACTTAATGTGGAACAATAATTGATGCTTTGGAAACTATTAAAGAAAGGCTTAAATTTCTGTTAAGTTATACTATACCTACACAATTCTTAATCAATCCTCCTCAACTTTACAAAAAGGCTTAAATTTCTGTTAACTTAAACTATCCCTACACAACTATAAATAAATCCTGGATTATACAAACCTCAAGAAAGTTCACTTCTAGAGCTGAAAGTAATATGAGAAACTACCTTGACAATATTTGATGAGTTTGATATATACTTTGAGTACTACTTATCTAGACTGCACATATAATCACAAATAGATTTTCATCAGTTGTCTAGTGCAAAAACGCATTTTAAGAGATATTTTGAATAATATTTTTCAGGTCAACATCAATGCTGGTGAAGCCTTTTATCTTAGTTGATCTTCTGGAAAAATTTCCCCATGCATCAACAGGCCCTCATTAACCGCAGGAGTTACCGTGCCCCCTATCAATATCAAAATGAAATCCATGCAAAAGTTAACTCAGTTATAATGTTACTCTTCTCATTGCATCATTGACAAACAGTGCCATTATACTTGATATGGTGCATTTCCAGGCAGCCTGGAAGTTTCTGCACGGAAGCATAGCTTTAAGTTTTGTCCACACGCTTTTCTTGATTGATTGCAAAATGTTATAATCAACAACCCAATGGAAAAAGAAAAGCAAATTATAGCCGGAGATAATAAAAAGAGATTATCTGATTGCAAGAACATCAGAACAACATCATGACTGATACTTGAAAGAGTCAACTTCCAGCAAAACAAGAACAGAAAAATATATTTCCATTGGAATTTGGAAACGTTCTGTATTACTTTTCTGTCATGAAAAATGTATGAGAAATACTTCAATGCAATTTACTGCATTTTGAAACACAATACCAGTATTTATATAACTACAGATTATCACTGCTAAGTATTTTCAGAAAGAATTATTTACCTTGGTTAAAGTCACTATGACTGGAACTCCAGATGTATCCAGATGTGAAAATTCATCATCACTGATACAAACACCTTCTTGCCGATCAGGTGAGGCACCAGGCACCACTTCAACCTTTGGAATACAAGTATTACTCAAGGCCGCCTGTTGATACAGAAAGCAAACATGCAATTTAGCAGGAAACACATAATATTAGGGCTTCAATTTTCTTCAAAATTACAGAACTTTTTACCAATGAAAGGTAAATGGTGTATTCATAACAGTTTTAATATTTTTTAAAAACAGACTAGGGCTCAGCATAAGTCCCATTAATAAAGGATATGGACTATCATAAAAAAGTATTTAATAATAAGCATGGCTACAATTGGTTTTGATTCTTTTGAAATTATAGAGCAATATGCTTGCCAGAAGAAGGGTCAAGATTGATATACAAATATTACACTTGCCGGTCAACAAATTTCAACTTTAGAAAAAAGATTTTAACACAGCTGTCTAGAAGCAAAAAATCAAATTATAACAACTAGGATTAATGCAAATAACCTACAAACCTTAAAAAAACAACATGAAAGCTAAAATGCATATGAATTTCTGGCAAGCTAGTTTGATGAAAACCATTAATTTAACAGCAGTATCTACACATAACAAAAAAATCCTATCTTATTTTGTCTGTGATTTCCCACATGAGATCTTAAGTGCTGAAAACTGAAATGGAACATCTACATAGCTGTCCAAAGTCACATTTAAACTAGCTGACGTAGTGTAAAAAATATCATTACTTGTCTTGGGTCTATGCAGCAGCTGCAGAGGTTGGACAGGGCATTGATGAGCAAAGGGCTGAGTAAAGATAGATTTGAGCACTTTGATATCAGCTATAGACACAAATAGAAGCAGAATTTCCGATGCTTTCTCTATAGCTTACCCTATACTTAATGCATTTGCAATGAAACCTCCTGTATCTGCCTACCTATATATTCTCCTGGCAAAAAGTAAAACTAAAGATGATGCTTGTAAACTGACCTTGCACAGCATCCAAGTTCCAATAGAAGTAAGAAATTGAGAAGACAAATGCGGAAGCCCAAACAAAGGGATAGCTAAAAGATATATTGGTGGCCGCAGGAACTTTTTTTTGAGATCCTTGTACAAAACCAAATGCAAAAGGATGAGAAATAGAATCTTAAGTAGCATGGCCAACCCAATTTGTCAGCAGTGTAGCTGGAGGAGACTTTATTCCCTTCTTTATCTTTACATCTAACAATTTTTAACTCACATGATATCAGCACCTTCAACTATTATCTTTAATATTCTAATAAAACCTTTGGCAGGTATTAAAACCTCCGCTTCTTCAAAACAATTTATGAGTAGAAACAATGGCAGGACATGAATGCTAAAATAGTCTAGCAACATCACCATTCCACTTCCATCACACTAGGGCATGACAGTGTCTGAATTACACACCATCACTTATTGCAGTATAGCTGGTTAGCCAGCCTTTTAATTCTTAGTTTTTATTTTATTCTTCTGAAACTTCATTTCAAAATTACATCTTTTGATACTTTCCAACCTTAACTTTGATATTTAATCTTCCTCTCTATGGTCTGTCAAGCTGGGCTAACTGGTTGTATGACTATGAAGCATGGCCAAGCAAAAGGCCTGTGATCGAGCCCCTTCTGTGCACGCTCTAAGATAAGGCACTCAATCTGCCTAGGCTTCAGTCACCTCTTGGTCAGCTAAAGGCTGACAACTGGGTCTCACATCTCTTCAGTGAAATAATGGTGAAATATAAAATTCTTTTTTCAAGAGAGAACCCGATGCCCTCTAAACCAAGGGATGGTTTTGATCAAGCTCTTGGGGAAGAGCAATTTATGATTTATTCCTGTAGTACTTGGCAATGTTAGTTTGACGAGTAATGCATTTTGAAAATATGAAATAGATAATAATTTATAAACTTTGTGATATTTTAATTAAGTGGTGTGATGTTTATTTTATTGAGTTTTGTGCTGATTATGTGCAAACTATTAATTTTTTTTTAATGGACTTTTACAATGTACTGTATCCATGGTCCCCAGAAAATCAGCATTTTCTGTATCCAAACCTGTATCAGTTTTCATTACCTAGTAAAAATGGATTTTAGGTGGAAACAAGGGAAAAGAAAAATCAAGAAAAATTCACAAACAGCTCAAATACTTTGGATCTCTGCCGTGACATGGTTAGAATAACGTGTCCACCAAATGAAACTTTTGAGATTTTGCTTCCAATCAAAATATTTGACAAAAAAAATGTAGAAAACACTTAAATGATTTTTATTTTTTTCAATTTGTGAGTCTGGATGTTAACCAGGCCCAGCCATTGGAACCACAAACAGGGGAACCCATCCCATCCCCAGCATTAACAAATTGTTCAAACCCACTAAAGCACAGGGGCCCAGCTGGGGCTCAAAGCCCATGAGCTCAATGGCACAACAGGGGTTTGAACCTAAGTGGCAACAATAACAGAACCACACCTTAACCATCAAACAGGCCCTTAGTAGCAACACTTCTTTGATCTTATCTCAAATTCAACTTGATATAAAAATTGACTTTATACATTGTTTGCAGGTCAATTTAATTCTCCAACTTTTTATTTGTTCTCAATGAATATCAGTTCCACTGAACATCTCGAATGATTTTAGATGGAATTTTCAGATCTTTTGTGTAGTTATCTACAATCTAAGAACCAGAAGTTCCAACTAAAATGCATTCTTAATAAAATAAAAAAAATCTAGTCCAAATCAAGTATCTTGGTTTTTCTTATTTTCTTATGTAGAGGATGCCAAAGTCTTTTCCCATCATACTCTCCAAACTTTGGGAAGCTTGCTAAGTATTGGCAAGTTTTGACAAGCTGAATTTGACCAAGTCATATTCACATCGAGTTGACTCTGCTCACAAAGTAAGCTGAACCAACCACCATTGGTTGCAACACATCACCAACTACCCATTGACATTGTTACAGCACATATTTCTCATTCCTACTTGATGTTAGGTGCAGACAAACCCAACTGAGACAAAGACTCTCATGCTATGTTGACGGAAAATGACAATTCCTCTTAGATTCCATTAAAAAAATTATACATTTATGAATAGGTATGGTCTATAATTCTTATTACAGTTCAGAAATGTTTTTCTGTGATTTCATTAATTAGCATATGGGTTATGTCCTGGTACTCAGATTATAGTTTTCAAATAGCAGTATAAATTGTTTCAGATTGTACAATATTGAAACCCTCATTTTTGTTTATTGTCCCACAAACTGCCTCCAGGCTTCAAATAACCATCTCCACTATCTCATCTCCTAATATAGAATATGAGCATACCATTGTACCCAAATTAAAAATTTTGCATCATTAAGGCATTTTGGTAAAACTAGTCAAAATTTTGTAAAATTGTCGTCAAAAGTCAAAAATGGTCAAAATGTCTAAAAATAGCAATTTCCTATTTTTAGAAATTTATGAACAAATGGATCATGGGGTTTTTCTGGGTTTATTGTCAAGAGGATGCTTGCAAAATTTTGAAAATTTTGAAATTAGGGTTTCAAGCCCCTATTTTCAGGAAAAACCCTAAAAATAGGATCTTTCCAGAAATGGCTCAAAATGATTTTGATTGGTTTATCTTTCGTCACAATCACACTGGTCTAGTCAGAATCATCAAAAAGAAAATTTTGAAATTTTTAAAATTAGGGTTCAAGCCCCTATTTTTAGGAAAAACCCTAAAAATATGATCTTTCTAGAAATGGCTCAAAATGATTTTGATTGGTTTATCTTTCATCACAATCACACTGGTCTACTCAAAATCATCAAAAAGTTTGTTTTTCTCTGGTGGCTCTATTTCTCTTTTTCAGAAGAAAAGTTAGGACCTCTGAGGTCATCAATGGAGGGTGGCCACATACCAGGTGTCAAAATCTAAGCTTCAAATGCTGCATGAAACAATCTATAGTGAAAGATGCTTGAAAAATGGTGAATGGCGGAGGGGAATTTGAAAAGTTGAAAATTGCAAAAAATAAACTTCTGGTTTTCACAGATCACGCACACGCAATGGTGAACGTAGTCAACACATCAGCAATGACAACTGACGTAGTCGACAAACAAGTGAACAGCTGGTGTTGGTGTTGTGCAATCGGCGGATGGTGAACACGGCTGACAAATGGTGAATAGAAGGCAAACGAAAGTTGAAAATCTTAAAAAAATGGTTAAGTCTGGCAAAGAAAAGTGCCTTTGCAGGCCAAGGGCGCCCAGTGATTCAAGCAATCAAAAGTCATTTTTAGGGTTTCCCACCGCCAAGAGCTCCATCTCAGATTTAATCCAGCTCCGCAATGAATCCATTAGCCAACTCAAAGGACCTGTCAAACGCCGACAATCGAAGATCGAACGGACACCAAAAAGATGAATTTGAAAATTATCTAGTTTTTGAAGAAAAAGTGCCCCTGGCCCATGAATTCTAGGGGTCAAATGCAGTTGTTAGGATTTGCAGTTTTGGGGGTTTTCTTTAGAACTCTACAAGCTTCGCAATGAATCCAACATCCAATTCACAAAACCTGTCAAACATCCGGAAACAAAGATCAAGCGGAAAATGTTGAAAGCCCAAAATTTTGAAGCATCAGTTTTAGTTTTCAAGTTTCATGACCTCCAACAGGTCCTCAGATTTTGTTAGGCTTCACGACAAGTCCATCAACAAGTTTGTCGGGGCTGTCAAATGACCAGAATTGCGGATCAAACTGGAGTGTTTCGTCAAAGAGCTGCAAAGTGAAAATCATATCTTTTGCACACATGAGCACCCCAGCCAACCAAGGGAACCTAGGATTTTGGGCCTTCAGAACCAGCTTTTTGGATTTGCACAACTAGTCATTCTTTCCAAAATTCTTCAAGCTTTCCATTGAATATCTCAGCCTGACCATGGGATTCATCAATCATCGGCAATTGCAAATCAAACGGGAAACGAAGCATGAGAGACAAATTGGAAAAGTTGAAAATCACTAAAAATAGGTTAAGTTTGGCAAACAAAAGCGCCCCTGCTAGGTAGGGGCACCCAAGATTTTAGGCCATCAAAACCACTTTTTAGGGTTTGCAACTTCCAAGACGATCTTCTCAAATTTGATCACGCTCCGCAAAGAATCCGCCAGCTAGTCCATACGACCTATCAGACATCTAGAATTGAAGATCAAATAGAGGCGTTTCATCAAGTAAAAGTTGAAAATTTCAAAAAACGTTCTAACATTGCCAAGGAGGTCTAAGTCAACTTGAGTTAGAAGTTTTTGAAAGATGTCTTCATGCTTTGACTGCCCTATTTCCTAGGGATTCTTCGAGTTGACAGATATTTTCACGTGATGACTCCTAAATTTAGGGTTTCCACAAGTTAACTACTTTCACCTCCAAACTTTACTTTAGAAGCATTTGGGCGTCTATTCTTCATTATTTTGCAGGTTGACTTCAATGAGCAAACATAGAATTTTCTTCTCAATAGCATTTGAAGGATCAAACGAAGGGGGTTTTCAAAGTTCTTCGTAGTTTCGAGTTCAAGTTGCACAAAATAACACTTTTTCATGATCCATTTTTCCAAGGCATCATTTTTCAAAGACAAAAGGTTTTCTTTTCAGAATTTCATCAAGCTGGGTCTTTCTATTTGGCATTTCTCTTGAAGATTGGCAACTTTTTGTGGAAGCTTTCAACCCTTTTTTTAGGGTTTCTTGAAAAATCACTCTTTTCAATAATCTAGCCATCTAGGTCTATTCACCACAAAAATGGCCACAAAACCCACGTCCCAAATTTTTCCGAAAAAATTGTCTCGCTACTTCCACTTTTTAGGGTTTCTTTTGCATGTTCGTGAAAAAATTAGTTTTTCGAAAAACAAACAATATGGGTCTCTTTAGCACATGAGCACCAGCAAAACCCACGTCTCAAATTTTTCTGAGAAAAAAATGTTTCGCAACTTCTACCTTTGAGGGGTTCTTGTATGTTCTTGAAAAAGTCAATTTTTTGAAAAACGAACGATCTAGGTTTATTCAAAACAAATTTCCTTACAAAACCCACATCTCAGATTTTTATCCAAAAATCTATCTTTTTTTGCCTTTCGGTGAAGCTATTTTTAGCTTTTGTACAAAACTGGTCCAAACATATCCGTGTTCACAGTCAAACTTCACGGTTTCATCATGCAATACTCTTCCATTAAAAAAAAAAAATCAAGAAAAGCATCAGAAGCATAAAGTTGTAGAAGAAATAGAGGTCATCACTCCAGTTACAAAGCCGCCAAAGTTACCAATCAGTGAACTATCAGTTGAGGTGTGTAACCTTTTCCAAAGATAGAATTTTAAATCAGCAATTAGCTTGATGCCTTTTCCAAGTTAATTGGCTGTCCTCTTTTCATGCATGCTAAGTTACTGGTTCGGGTTCGGGTTTGGGGGTTCGGTTCGTTTTGGGTTCGTTAGTATAAAAATAATATATATATATATATAGCCTAGAAGCATGAATTAGGATTAGAAAATCACATAACATCATATAAACCATAGTTGGAATACTCGGCGTTTGCGAGTACTCGGCAAGCCTGAAAAACTCGGCTCGGCAAAAACTCGAAAAAAACTCGGCAAAAATCTCGGGAAATTAAAAAATTGCTTAAACTTCACTAAAAACGCATTTTTTTGCAAAATTCAAAGATAAGATGCATCCAATGAGTCAATAAATGAGTACATATAAGAAACAAGCAGTATTTGATTGATTTGAAAGAAAATTGGATACAAAATGGCATCCTCATGTGGAATGCTCAATGCGCTGATATGATAATAGTCTGAAACAAAATGAAAATAGCAAATTGTTTTTGTAAAACTGAAAGTAAATACTACATAAACATTAATATATTTCAGTTTTTACAAATTCACATGAATCACATCTTCCTCTTCCCATGTCTAGATCTCAGTAAGGGACCGGAAGAGGGTCTAATCGTAGGAGTCTGCTCCTGCTGTGCCTGTGGCTCCTCAACCTCCATCCTGGATGTAGATCCTCTTGCAGCTGCTGGTGGTGGCACTGGCAATGACTCCTCCTCCAGGGTCATCCTCAAGGTCGTCCAATGAGAATGCAAATCCACCCTCCTCCATTGCCTGTCGCTCTAAATCATAAATCTCATCCTCAGTAAACAATGGAGGCTGCTCCCCTCGCCCTGTCCAATCACTGTATGGATCTATCTCATCCAAATCAATTGGATCATCATATGATATTTCCTCTACCTTTCTTCTGCGCAATCGAAGATTATATTGCACATAGACAAGGTCATTGAGGCGTTTTTGAGCGAGTTTGTTCCTCTTCTTTGTGTGGATGGCCTCAAACAAAGCTCCAATTGCGCTCACAATTGGACGAACTACAAGGCTGGCTCAAGACACGGAGGGCAAATTTTTGAAGATTTGGGGTTTTTCCACCCCAATTTGTCCACCAAACATCTACAAAAAAAACAAAAAAAGAGTTAGAAAATTGTAACTTGTAACTTGTAATTATCAATTTTTCATTTTTGTAACTTGTAAATTTCAAATTTTATACCTAGTGGCAGCCTAGATACTACTCTCTTTGCCAGGTCTGAAGAGAAGAGTGCACCCCTTTTTTCTCTATAACTCTGCAATTCATTAACAATGCAGTCTGCCTCATCAGGTGTGGATGTCATCCGCTGAATGCAAGTAGTGAGGCCCTCCATAACCTCTCCAGTAGGATCTGCATAGGTGCCTGAATGGATGAAACGGGGGTTCAAGAAGTACCCTACTACATGGATAGGTTGGTGGAATTGATTGTTCCACCTCCTGTCAATAATCTCCCAAATGGGATCAAATTTGAGGTTGTCCCCCTTATAATAATTTCTAATAGCCTCCTTGGCCCTATCCATGGCCTCATAAAGATACCCCATTGGGGTTTGATCCCCATCCACCAAGCAAAGCACTCTAACCAAGGGCTCTGACACCTACAATATAAATTTAAAAATGCAAAAAAAGATTAGAGTTACAATTTAGTAATTTACAAATTTACAATGAAAGACATTAACTTTAAGAAAAATGTTCAATTTGAATTTAGATTCAAACTCAAAGTTTTGAAGTTACCTTCACAATCTCTGTTGCTCTTTGTGCAAAGAGGGGCTCGAAGACAATGTTTTGAACTCTTTCTCCTTCTGGCTTCTTCGAATAAGGTGAGTCTACCCATGCTTGACTCACAAACATTTGTTTCAAAGCCGTCAATGCACCAAGAATGCTTTGCAACGTTAAGAAAACCGTTGCAAACCTTGTCACACCAGGTCTCACCAATTCTCTCCCTTTGGTGTGCTCCCTCATCAAGTTGAGAACCCAAGGGTGATTGTAGATATATTTAGTGATCCTCCTTCCATCCTCTACAATCGGTGTGACCCAATCTAATTTGCCTATGTCCTCCAAAAGAAGGTCAAGGACATGGGCAGCACATGGTGTCCAAAAAATTGTGTGGTGTTTATCTTGGAGGATTCTTCCTGCTGCCACATATGCTGCTGCATTGTCAGTTACGATTTGCACCACATTTTCAAGCCCAACCTCCATGCACACTTGCTCCAACATTCTAGCCAAATTTTTTGCATTTTTTACTATGCTGGAGGCATCCACGGATTTCAAGAACACCACCTCATTTTTGCAAGAAACCAAAAAATTAATGATGGTATGGTTTTTTCTATCCATCCACCCATCATAAAGAATAGTGCAGCCATATTTTTGCCATTCTTCTCTTTGTTCTTCTATCGCTGCCCTTGCCCTTTCAGTTGCATTAGAAAGCAACCTACAAGTACAAAGTGAAATTAAGTACACAATTTTAATTTGTAAACAAAAAAATAGCTTAAATTAATCATAAATTAAACTTAAAAAACATAAATTAAAGAATATAAACTAACCTCCCACTCAAGTCTTTGCGCGAAGGTGCCTTGTAGCCTTTCCCTGCAACTGTCAATGCAGTCACCAAATTTTGCCAGTAAGGTGAGCTTGCCACATTGAAAGGGATATTGTTGAAGTACCAAAAATCGGCACAAGCAACATTTGCATGCTCATGCACCTCCTTATTCCACCTAGTTGCCTCTAAAGAAGGTTGTGCACCAGGTGTGTTTCTAGGCACAAAAAAATCACCAATGCGTGAACCCGTGGCTATAGGTGTTGATCCTGACCCTGGTACTCTACTAGAGGTAGTTGAAGGGATGGAGGTGGTGGTGGGTTGCAGCAATTGCCTTCGCACATGTGGACCACAAAGAGAGCCCACTATGCCAGCTACTACATCATCATCATCTGATAGTGACTCAAGGCTGACTGCACTTGCAACACCTTGAGAAGAAGCTATGGCAACTTGCATTGCCACTTTTGCCTTCGCTCTTTGCACCTTTTTTTCTTCTGCAGCGGAAAGTATTGCATTCATTTGTCTTTTTATTTCCTCATTGGTGTTTATGCAAGCCTTAGCATCACGTCTAGGGATGCCTGCAAGGTGGTATTTGAGGCGATTGATGCCTCCACGGTATACATTTTTACACTTAATGCAATACACCGATCCAAGTTCTGGTCCTTCATATGCATATTTTCAAGCAAGATCTCTAGCTCCTGCTGGACGAGTGCCTACATATTCCCCACTCCCAGGAAAGGATGGGGCTGAGGTAGGGGTAGAAGCAGATTCAGAAGCCATTATCAATTAACCTACACACACAAAAGTGAAAGCACAACTTGTTAGTTTTTTGATAGAAAATTTTAAAACAAGCTAAATTAGATTAAATCAATATAGATTACTTTAAATTAGTAAAATCTAAACTAATCTAAGATTCTAAACATTTTCATCAAAAAAATTGGATTAAAAAAAGAAATTAATAAACTAGGGTTACAAAAAAATGTAAAAATCAGAAAATTACTTTAAATTAGTAACAAATTAAGCTAATATATGATTTTAAACATGTTTTCAACAAACAAGAAGAATCAAAATAAAATAAAAAACTAGGGTTTGAAGAAAATTTCAAAGAAATGAAAAATCAGCAAAATATGAGAAAAATCAGAAAAAAGTGTCACAAATTCTTGTTTTGATGAATCTAAATCTTCTTTTCAACATATAAATGTATTTAAATCTATCTTACAGTTCATTCATGATTTTTTTAAACATACAATCAACAAAAATGAAGAAAAAATAAATAAAAAAGAAAGAACAAGCAAAATCAGAAAACCTACCTGGAAATCCAATTTGCCTTCGAAATCCGATGAAATTCTCCTTCAAATCTTGTCTCCTCGATGTAAAATCACTGAAATATGGTGCAAAATGCTTTAGACTGGGTTTTTGCTCTGCCAAGAGTGAAAAAAACTCAAAAAAAGCAAATGAAATGAGCTTTTGGCCGCCCATGGACTTCATACCCTAATTGCACGATTTTTTTTAAAAACTCGCCGACTTTTTGACAAAAACTCGCCAAAAAGTCAGCGAGTTTTTGCACAAAAGTTGGCGAGTTTTTTTAGGCGAGTACTTTTCATTTTTACTCTTTTTCAAAAAAAACTCGCGAGTTTTTGGTGAGTTGTCCAACTATGATATAAACAACAAAACCACCATAAACTTGAATATCATTTAAAAGTTAAAACATTTAATTTTTTAAACATGCATGATAAATATTCATCGTTCAAACTTCAAGTTCAATATTACAACACTTTTAAAGTTTTAATCATCAAGTTCATCCATATTAATGTCAACATTGGCATTAGATGAAGTAGGAAGACTAGATGAATCACAAGTAGTGCCAATGGCACTGTCACTAGCACTAGTATTGTGCCCATGCTCCTGTTGGATATCGGACTCCTCATATGCAATATGGTGGGAAGTGGAAGCATCCAAGTTAGTATCCTCTGGCACTATATCCCACAACTTCGTCTCCCCTTCCTTGTAGTCATGTTTGTGTGAAAGGAGACGCAAGTTGGAATGCACATATACTAAGTCCTTCGCTCCTTTTGAGAGCAATTTATTGTGCTTTACTGAGTGGATGAAAGAATATGTGCTCCAATTCCTCTCAGATGCGGATGAACTAGCAACCTATGAAGACAAAGTAAACAATTAAAAAATTATAAATTATAAATGAAATTCAAATTATGAAACTTTTAAAACTAAAATATGAAAATTTATTAAACTTACTTGTGATAAAACTTTGATTGCAAGGGGCTGCAAATGTTGGAAGTATTGTCCATGGAAGTACCACCAACTATGAGCATCCTTTAAGAACCTATCACGAAGTGCATCAACATCTAGACCATTTGAGTGCACAAAATTAGTGAACTCATTTGTGACTACACTTCGCAAATCTGGATCAGGGAAGAGTCTCACAAATGTTGCCTTGTACCTTTCAACTACTTCTAAATCTCTATATGGAGGAAGCCTTCCTGGCACTGAAAGAATTTGACTACTGTACTATTTTGGAGTCAATGCAAAGGAAAGAAGGTGTAATGGAGTTGTCATTTTGTTCCATCTTTCTTCAACAATTGTTTGCACTTGTTTGAAGAAAGTCTCTTTAGGGTCTTAATCTCTTGCATTTATGGTGCACTTGATCTTCTGAAGCATTGAGTCTATACCATCATATATCTCTCCAATGCATGGCTTGTCCATGTCAGTATAGCAAATCATACTCAAAATGGGCTCAGTGAAGCTAAGGAGATACTCCACACGATCCCACCATGAGTCATCTAATATCATGCTCTTAATTTTTGTTGCTCTTCCAGTGCTGCTTTACCTCCATATAGACCAATTGTTGCTAATCACCATGCTAGAAAGTGCCTCTCTAACTTTCACAAGTCGTCTCAAGACGATTGTGTTAGAGGCAAAGCGGGTCTCTACAACCTATTGCAAATTAAAAAAAATAATTAAAATTTAAAAATAAACTTTAAAGAAGAATTTAAATTAGAATGCACAATCAAATTATGAAAATCAGAAAATGACAAATGTAAATATTACTTCACTTACCTTCAATAGCTCCAATTTTGAAAATGATCTAAAGATCCCTTGAGACAAGTGGTGGTTGGTGACAAACATCTGAATGTCCTCAGCCTTAGCATACAATTGTTTGATCCATGCAATTTTATTCCCAATCTTTTGCAACATAAGATTGAGTGAATGGACAGCACAAGGTGTCCAAAAGATATGTGAATATCTTTCCTCAACCAACAACCCTGCAGCTCTACAATTCTTGAGTCCTTCCAACCATCCGAAACAACGGACACACCTGTCTCAACCCATGAATCTCTTCTAGGCTTCAATGCATCTTCAACCAACTCAACCTCCTTTTCCAATAAAGTGCCACGCACCTTCTCATAACCCGGGCCCTTGTACCCTTTTGGAGCTTCATTAACCGTTCTCAACATCTCTTTCCAATATGGAGAACGAACAACATTAAATGCTAATCCATTGGCATATATGCATCTTGCTACACATTAGTCGGCAAGGGCTCTACTCTCATTTTGAAATGCAAGTTCCAAAGGCACCTTTGTTCTCTTTTTTGCAATTGGTTGTGCACTTTGAGCTTGAGGATCCGGAGTAGCCATAAATGGGTGGTCTTCTACCACAATATTGGGATTAGATGGGGGCTGCATTCCCTTCGAATTTTTTTTTAACAAAGGGTGATTTCCTTTTTGGGCTTCCCGTTGAAATGCTGTGTCTTGATCCATAATGTATTTTGCAATTGTCTCAGTGGAATAGGGCACCTTCTTTTCCAAGACAAGTCGTGATGCCTTTTCCACTTATGCCACACAAATGTGCTTTCACCCTATGGTATGAACTAGAATATGTAACTTCACACCCATTGCATTTCCAAATGTAACCGCCACCACCTAGAATCTATCTTATCATTTCAACATACTTCCATAGAGGAGAATTTGGATTTGTTTTGAACTTTGAGTTTGGTTTAGCTCCAGACACAGAGGTAGAACCCATTGAAATTGTGATTCCTATGGCAATTTGTTTTGCAAACAACACATTCAAAATCTGAATGAAAACAAAATATTGATTTATAATTTTATAAAACCTAGCTCTTTTGAATCTTGCATACATTCATAGAAGAATGGAAAGGAAAAACATAGCTAAATCATAAAATGAAACAAAACAAAGTTTTTGGTTTGTAAAAAAAAAAAATGGGTGAAAAAACTCAAAAAAAAAAAGAGAAAATCTTACCTCTTTACAAAAATATCGTTCAACAATCTTTGTGGCAGTCAATGAACACTTGCAAATCTGTAGGATGGCAATGCAATTGTTTGTAGAAGCTTCAATGATCAATCTTCAACTCCTTTTGTCAATCCAACAAGCAAGAATGAGAACTCAGCCTCTTGGAATGAAAATGCTTGTTTGCAAAACAAGCGAATAAAAATGAGGTAGTTTAGGTGTTTAAAGTGTTTTAGAGGTCACTTTTAGGGTTTCCTTGGGCGTGGGTCAAAGTCAAACTGCAGAAAATATTAAAAAAATGCAAAAAAAAAAAACACTTTTTGGGCGCCCAAACACATCAGTTCGCCTTGGGTTCGCCCGGGTTCGACCTTGGTTCTTCTCAGGTTCACCCGAGTTCTACATTGGCAAACCAGGCCTCAAAAATACGAACCATGTTCAAACCCATAGAGGGGCCGAACCAAGACCCGTACTAGACGCGAACCCGAACCAGGATCGAGCTTCCCAGGGGCAAACCTGATAACATAGCATGCATGTCTATCTTTCAAGACATCTATTGTACAGTTGGAGTTTTCTTTAGTTTTAGATCAATTAACTGATGTTAGTCATTCCAATTAACTATTAGTTATCTTTGTTTAGACATAGTAATAAATCTTGCAGATTGGAAAGACTGATTGTTAACACAAGGAGATTTTAGGGTTCCCTACTCCTATGTTTGTGTATAAATAAGATCAGCCTTGCTCATTATTTTCTAAACCATGCTTGTGATAACAAAATGCTAAGCCTTAGTGTCTGCTTCTTTGTTACTCAGTATATGTTCACGAACCGTTATTGTAATAGAAAATTGTTGAGCCTTAGTGCTTGCAAGCTTGATATTCAGTATATGTTCATTTTGTTCAGTGTAATTTGGTTGATCATAAATTGTATGCTTGTCTTCTTGCTACAATCTGCTGTCCCAAACGTGTAATTCTTGTTGGAAAGCTTTGAGGAAATAAATCTTATGCCTACCTTGTTTTGATCCAAAGTCTCAAAATCTTTCTGTTTCGCTTTCATAACCTTTATTTCAGCATTCATCTAAAAGTACAATGAGTCTTCAAATGCGTTCTGGAGATGAGTTTGTTTAAACTTTGTGTTTTGCTTTCATGAACTTCATTTAAGCTTATATCTAAAAATACAATGAGTCTTCGGATGTGTTCTGGAAACCAATTTATCTAAGCTTTGTGTTTACCAACCATTCCCTGTTTACTTCTAAATTCTCTTGCTCTGAATTTACTGGAGAATACAGAAGTGTCATTAGTTTAGGCCTAGTTGTAGTTGAAGTTACGAAACTAGAGAAAACCTCAACTACAACGCAAAGAGTTTTATAACCTTGTGCTCTCAACTGAGATAAAAAGATAAGCAATTAGTTTAGTTTTACTTTTTACGCATAGTCAGCAAAGAGGGAGCTTCCCCTCCTAATTCGAAGAGCAATCTAACTGTGCATAGCTGTCCATTTCCAATCGGCACACCAAAGGTGCAAATTGAAATGCCAACACATACCATTTTTCATTATTCCTAGTTTTTAAAATGGCATAAATATCTTTGTACTTGTCATATATTTATCGAGCATTTTAATCCTTGTGGACAAGGAAACTCAAATGGGACATACTAGGGAAGATTGAAAAACTATTTCAACATAGGGTCACCATATCTACTTGGGAAAATGTATGCATCCATGAAAAGAGTTTATTGTGCTAGCACATGTGTGATTTGGGCTGTGTGTAGTTGAAATATGTAATGTCCCCTTTTTTCCTACCCTAAATCCACCCTATTTTAATAGTGTTTTTAAACACTATATATTAAAATATGAATAATATTTTATTTTATTTTTTTAGACTGCAGGAATCGGGTAGCATGACCCCCTATAAACTGCAGTGCGCCTGGTAAACTTTTTAACGTGACCGGTGGCGCTGGCGCGACATGCCCTCTGGCACCATGGGGGTGGGGGAGACCAGACCTCGTGACCAACCTCCTGCAACGGGAAAGATTTAGCCAACCGAGCTAGGGCCCCAACCCCTAAAATATGAATAATATAATTAAATAAATAAATAAATAATAAATAAAATAAAATAAGAATACTTTATTGGGGTTGGCCAAGATTGGAGGAAATAAAAAATAAATAAAATAAAATAAAGGAGGTTGGCCTTGTTAAGGTTATTTTGGAAGGGCTATAGTCATTTGGCATCCATTCATATTATATTTTCATTTGGAGATTTTTCAATTTCAGCTGCAACTTTCATTGGGCTTAATTCTAAGGGCGAAAACCATTGTGAATACGGTGAGTTGGACAAAAACCTAGCTCACCTTGTGGAGGACTCATAACAGAGTTCTATTTGCACTTCATTGGAGACATTTGGAGGTTGGAGCATCATTGCATAATCCAATTTGTAGATTAGATTTGGAGCAAAATTATTGTGGCATTTTGTGAGCAGATTGCATTAGGGTTTTGCCCTAACTTGGAGCACACCTAAGAACCCACCTTTGGAAGGCAATTTTGCATATTTGGAGCAGCAAACCCTAAGCACTTGCCAAGGAGGGATTTCGCCCATCTAGGGTTTGATGTTTGAAGACTATTTTGCATGTATTTGGTATGTATAATCATAGTTTCGGTTCTGATTTTGTTGTACCCAAATCAATTTTATTTTATTTTTGCTTCACTAAGGCATTTTGCTAAATATAGTTTAAAATCTATTAAGGTGATGTCAGAAGGTCATTTTTGGGCTTTTCAAATATGGAGCTTGTGTCGTTTTCGTGTCAGTCTGTTACTGAGGAATTTCAAGAAAATTGAAAATCTGAAGGAAAGTCATCAAAACTTTCTATCTTTGAAGAGGGAAGCACATTTTCAAAAAGGCGCCCTATCTTTTAGGGGCTCAGATCTTGTTTTTAGAGTTTGTCACCTCCAGCAGACATTTGTTCGGCATCACGTCAGCTTCGCAACGAGCTATTAAGCTTATCAAACGGACCTATTTTGTTGGAGTTACGAACGACACAATGGAAAATGAGAAGAATGAGAAAATGACTAACACCTGAAGCAAAAACGAGCAGTCTATCCCAAGGGCGCCCATCTTTTTGAGGCCCTAAACGGAGTTTTCAGATCAAATGACCCCTTTGACGTTTGTTTCACGCTCAGTCCAGCTTTGCGTTGCACCCTTCAGCACGTCAATCAGAGTTGCTGAGAAGTCGAGATGAGAAGGCGAACACAGGGTTAAATCTTGATTTTGATATCAAGGAAAAAGCAAAAGAGCACATTTTCAAAAAGGCGCTTGAGCTTTTGAGGCTTTTAATGCCTTATGTTTGGTGATCTCAGATTTTCAGCTTGTCCGTGTTACATTCAGCTATCCGTTGCCCGTCTTCGTCAGGTCAAAGGATGACTCAGCGGCCTGCAGTCAAAGTTTCAATGATATTTTGGTCAATTCCAGAAATGGCTATCTCTGGAGAAAAAAGAGCACCTTTTGAAAAAGGTGCCCTCCTTTTTCACCTCTCAGGTTTTAGCTTCACGTTGCACCAATTCGTCAGTTCTGAAAGTTTGCTGAATGCGAGATATGAGGGAATCTGGTTTACCTTCGTAAGATGAAAATGTTGAGAAAATGGCTATCTCTGGGATGAAAAGAGCACCTTTTGAAAAAGGCGTCCTTGTTTCTCAACCCTCAGATGTTGGAATTTGAATAAATGTTGTCTTGGAATTGTTGTGTGGAATGAAGTCAGCTCCGCAGTGATCCAGTTATCCAGTCCTGGAACTTTGTCAGTCAGAAGTTATGGACGATTCATTTTTCCCTTTGTTCGAGATGAAGATAGAGAAAATTTGACTAAGTCTGAGAAAAAGAGCAGCTTTTGAAAAGGGCGCTTGGATTTTTGAGCCCTCAGATCTTAGTTTTATGGTCTGCAGTCTCGAGGAATGTTTTGATCAGTTTTTGTTCTACTCTACAATGCACTCGTCAGCCAGTCAATCGGGCTTGTCAGTCATCCCGAATCAGTGCTCACACAGAGGCTCCGGCGAAGGTTACAATCCAAATTTTCATCAAAATTGGCTAAGTCTGGAAAAACGCCTTAAAGGTCAAAATTGACTTTTCAAAACAAGTTAACTAGTGCGCCCTAATTAGGGTTTCTGACTTTAGTTCAACTGAACGATTTCTGGGTTGCATGCAGAAGATACTGAAGTTTATTTTGAGTTACTATTTTTAGAAGTTCAGTTCATCTGCAGTGTGCATGCATTTGCATGTTCAGTTAACTGAAGAGGATGTTGAGTTCTATTTTGCATGTGAAGTTAACTGTTTTGCATGTACACTTAACTGACTTCCATGCACAAGTTTAACTGATTTGCATGTGCAGTTTAACTGAAGATAGAGATGGCACCCTATTTAGGGCATATTTTTCATGCATTCGAGCTTCAGTTAGTAACCAATTAGAGCATAGGCATTCATTTTGGAAGCTTAGTTAAGCATATGCCCTAATTTGAGGCTCAGTTAACTGCCAAATAAAGAGGTGCGCTTTGAGTTTGAGAAGATGGACGAATTTTAAATGAATTTTATTTATTTGAAGACAAATGTCGTCCTTATTTCTTCATTCTTGAGCAAGTCGTATCATTCAAAGCTCAAAACATGGTGATTTCTTCATGCATTTGAGGATTCGAGGTGCTACAGGTGTCAGATTTCAACATTCTTTATAGCGTTGGATTCAACTTGCTCAGAAGAAGGAGATTCCAGACTTTGTTTTCAATTTGCATGCAGGTTGCATCAAATCCAAGTCAGAGATAGGCGAATTCTATAGAAGCAGAACAAAAAAAACCTTCTATCTTCTGTATTATTTCTTCTATTTCTCATCTTAGGTACTTTCTTCGCATGTCAAAGAAAACGGCAAAATATTCAGAATTTGACCATCTGGGTTCGCATATTTCTGCATCAGCAACAAAACCCATGTCTTAGATTTTTTCGATAAAATTGCCCCGCAGCCTTCATTCTGAAGCTCTGTGCTTTTCTCCGAAGATTTCTTTGCATGTGGGCCAAAATCACATCTTTTTGAAAATTGCATCATCTGGGTTTGTCCAAAATTCCGTTGTGCACAAAACCCATGTTCCAAATTTTCTCAAGAAAAATTGCCCCGAGAAGCTCTAGAACCCCTGTTTTTCCCGACTGAAAAGTCTCTACATGCCTAGCTAAAACTCACTTTTTTGAATTTTTATTGATCTGGGTTTGCTTAGAATTTGATTCTACGCAAAACCCACATTTCAGAAAAATTTCAAAAAACTTTCCCGCAATGAGCTATTTTTACCCAGATCTTTTTTAGCCTCTTCAGAAAGTTGTCAGAATATAGTCGTGTTCACAGTCAATGAGCGAGTTTTTCATAATGTAATTCACATAGACTGAATTCAAGACCAAATCGGTCTGAGTTCATGATTTCATCAGAACAACTGACAATGAAGATCAAGTGCATTCGGAGAGTTGAAAGGCGTAGTCACTCAAGTCCACAAGGTTCGCCTCGTATAGCTGATTGTCTTCAAAGGCCAATTTAGGGGGTTGGACACCGTTGGAATTCTGCGTGTGCAGTGAGTTCGTGTGTATTTCTCGCAACCAGAGTGTTCATGGTCAAACTCTGCAGTTTCGTCATGCAACACTTCTCCATTGAGAAAAACGTAAGAAGCGTCAAGCTGCAAAAGAAACAGTGGTCATCACTTCAGTTACAAAGCCGCCAGAGTTACCAATCAGTAAAATGCCAGTGGATATTTCCAAGATTGTTTGAGTTGCTCAAGATAGCGGCCAGTGATCAGTCAATTAGAATTTGCAGTTAGTTTCGAGGTTAGAGTCAAGAGCAACAGTTAACTCCACTTTCAATCTTGAGTTCACTTGCTGATTTCATACATGCTTATCTCTTCCTTGGGATTATCTTCACTGGAGTTAGGATTAGGGTTTTTCAGTTAACTGAGGGTAGTGTTCCAGTTAACTTTGCTTTCAATAAGGACGTGCATGCTTGCACATTGTCCATTTAGGTTAGATGTACCGGTTAACTGATGGTAGTTTTCCAGTTAACTGTATAGTTTACTTTGTTAGGGTTTAGCAATAAATCTTGCATGCATTGCAAGACTGTAGTTGACTCAAGGTGATTTTAGGGTTCCCTACAACTTTTGATGTCTATAAATAAGAGCTTTTGCTCATTTGTATATAACCTTTGCACGAGAGAAATATATGTTGTGCCTACCTTGCCTGTAATATTGCTTGTTCTGTATTTGTTCATGAGTATTTACTATTGTGATGAATTGTTATGCCACTTGGGTTTCATGCAATTATGATGGTGAATTCTTGCTTTAGTTAGATATAGTGGCTAGTTGATCGTAGATTGTATGCGTGTCTCGCCTATGCAATTTATTATCCTAGTTGGCTATCCTTTATGTTATGTGTTCAATAAACTCGTTCAAATTGAGCTGATAGATGTGCCACCTTGCCTTCAAGTTGAGAATTTGTACTTAGTTTATCATATATTGTTGTTTCCAATAAGCCTATTCAGACAAGTAGATAGTTGTGCCACTTTGCCTTCATGTTGTGAGTCCGTACCCGGCTTATCGTCAAATAATCATTCCTGCTCCATTTCCTCATGCTCTGTTTTCTTGAGGAAACTACATAGATTTAAAGTAGTTAGCTTAGTTGTAGTTAATGATCTGCGAAACCAGAAAATCTTTAGCTGCAACGTTCTTGGTTTTCTTAACCTTGTGCCTCTTCCAACTAAGAACAAAAAGATAGGACTTAGATTACTTTTCTTTTCCACGCATTCCAGCACTACGAGGGAGCTTCCCCTCCTAATTTGAAGAGCACTCATTACGCAGTGTGCATAGTTGTCTGTACCAACTTATACTCCAGAGGTGTTAGTTGTTACGCCAACAGATTTGTAGAGCAGAAATCTAGGCATATGTATGGCATGCTTGAGCCCTTGCATTCTTGTAAAATCAGTCCAGAATATTCAGTTTTGTAACAGCCGAAGTTATCTACAAAAAATCAGATCTGTATGTTGCATTTGGATGCCCTATCTTGTATTTTTCATGGTGGATTTCATGTTTGATATGAATATCAATTGGTAGCATCATTTGGCATGTTTATTTGTCATGTTTGGGCACTTGTATGTTCGCTATGATATTTTGTTTGAAATCAGAAATCAGAATTAGAGTTTGAGCAGAAATGAAAATCAGAATTTAAGGGCAAATCCCATTGGGGATACTAGCTTGGTATTAGATCGGCAATCCTGCCAGCTTGCAGGTCTGATTTTGTGAATGCAAGTCTACAGTGGACACATGAGGGAACCTTGGAGAAAGAAAATAAATTGGTGACCTAAATTTTTACCCAAAGAAGACATAGATCCTATTCAAGAGCTATTGCTAAAAATACGAAAAGAACAAGAAAGGTACTCGTCTAAAGCTTCCAAAATTTTGGATCAATACAAAAGTTTGTCAGATCATACAAAGGCTTGTATTCCCTTTGATGTGTACTTGAAGGCACTCGAGTACCAATACCCCCACATAAGGAAAATGGCTAAGGAGAAGGTCAAGGAACAAGACCCAAAGAAATCAATTTTGTTAGAGGAAATGAAGTCTAAATCAGAATCACCAAAAGTTACCATTGAAGATAGGATAGAAAAGAAAGAGGAATCACTTGCTTGTGATTTGTAGCCTACAAGTGATCATGGGAAAGACAAAGATCAATCAACATGTCTAGAAGTTTGGACTCCTAGCCATACATGTGGAAGCCCTAAAGAAGATGAAACAATGTTCACAAGTTCACTTCAGCCATATGAGGATATGGACAAGCAAGAATCAACTATTGCATCTACAGGTGGAGAACACATAAGTCTTCATGGAGACCACAAGGTTGAAGGAAATGTTGTCCCGAAGTTTGCCAAACCAGCTATGTGGAGGCATGAATTCTACTAATGCTCCATTGTGTGAGTCTAGCATTGCTTCACCAACTCTACATCTTATTGGTAAGGAATCAATTTGTGATTTGGATAACTTGGATACTAATGATGTTCATACATATGAAAGCAATACAGAAATTTTGTCATGTAGTGAGCAAAGTGACTCTGATAAAATTGATTTAGCATTGCAAGAATTGAGGGATCACTTTATGATTGTGCATACACCCTCTAGACCAGCGATTGAAGAGGAGCATAAATATACTTGTGTTTTGACACCCTACTCTTATGATGATGATTCCTCTATTGTGCATCATGATGATGATGTTGTCCTATGGGAAGAAGATGATTCTACTCATTACTATGATAATGATGCCTTGATTGAATTTGATGTTGACCTAGCCTCAAAACATGAGTTGTGTGAAAAAAATATCATAGAGGTAGCTGATTTTGAGAAGCATGTTTGTGAATAAAAATCAGAAAATTTGTATGAAGATGATAGGCCCCATGGGTCCCATCATTTGGCAAGGCAATTGAAGGTCAATGAAGACATGATTATTGCAGCCCTGACCCATTTTGATAATACTCATAAGTTGATGGCAAAGGGCTCCAAGGACACACAAGAACTTTGAAAGAGAACTATCTATTACAGACTTATAGGTACTCAAAGAAGCCTTGGTGGTAATGAAATCAAATTACCTACACCTACTTTCAGATAGAGATCATCTTCTCAAGCTTGATGAGATATATTTTGAAGCACTAAGAGGGAAAGAAGATGAAGTTGATAAGCTTACCTATGAGCTTAAGGTTACTATGGATTCCTTGAAGAGCACTCAAATGGCCTTTCAAGAATCAATCAGGTTGATGAGCTTTGTTTGGAGTTGAGCTTGGCACATTCTTCATCATCCACAACAGAAACTCAGTCATCTATGGCAGCCACATCCAACGAACAACAATCCTATATGAAAAGTGTGAACACTAGACAAAGAGATGAAGAATTTGAGAGACCCTATTGTGAAGTCTTAAGGATGAAAGTGTAACATACACCCCTGATTTGTTTTTAAAACTTTTGTTTGTTGTTTTGTTTGTTCAATGAAGTGTCTTGTGTTTGTTTCAAATGTGTTTTCACATGTATACAGCATAAGAAATGATTGCAATGAACAAGAAACACTAGAGAAATAAGCCTTTTCAATAGAGATTGCAATAAACATCATAAGCATTCATTTTCAGTTTATAATCAGAATATTACATTGAGATATCAGACCTGATATAGGGAGTTTTCAGACCTGATAAAGACTTGTAACAGCAGCAATGAAGCTCCAAAATTGGCATCGATCAACATCAAGTTTTTGGCAATCAAACTCCATACTCTCCAATGCCTTGACCAGTATAATCAGTCTTCAACATTCAACAACAGATAGCACTTCATTTGCTGGTCAAAAAACTGAAGTTTACAGCAACAAGGATGTCCTCCCTAGAAAGTTCAATCCTCTATAGAAATTACAAATCTCCATCAAAAATTATATTCTTATACTTGATAGAGACACCTTGAGGAAGCCCTTCCAATGAACCAACACCCATTTTGAGAGCCTAGACCATTTTTGAGTTATGAGCAAAATCGTGGGTTCAGGTCCAGATAGAAAACGCCTAGAAACTTATTAGAAACACACCAAGACACACCAAAAACTAAACACACCACACCAAAAACTCCTCAAAAGAACTGGAAAATCTTCATTTTCAATCACCAAAAACTCTAACTCTGTTAAGCTCTATATGATCCTTGTTGTGGAATCACTCACAATCTGACTAGGGTGGATATTTCACCACCAAAATCAGCCCATACAAAGAAGGTTTCCGTCCTTAGTTCGCAGCCCAGAAAATTTGGAAGAAATCCAACAGCATTCTATTATGTTGCCAAAGTAGAGATGTAAAAATGAGAGCCAAAATAAGGTTATAAAGCAATTAGGGCGATTGGACTTGAAACATTTCTTATTTCCCTCCTAAAATCCACGCCCCTCCTTAAGCCTTTGAAAATTTAAAACATTTTTAATCATTTTCCTCCCTTAGGCGTCCCACATAAGAGGAATATAATATTAATAATTTTTTTTGAAACAACTTTGAGTTGTGCGCCTAGGCCCAAGGTGCTTTTTTGAATGAACACTCACCCCCTCAACTTAAGTTTATAAAATAACTTTATTAAACAATTTAAGTAACTAAGTAAAACAATTATTAAATACTCCAACCTTAGGCTCTCCAAACCATATGAGAAATAATACTGCTGTGTACATACTGGCCTGGGACCAACTCTCCAAAAAGACTTACTATAAATAGCACTACTAAAAATAGTAAGTGTACACCAAATGCCAAACTGAAGACCACTGAAGAGAACTGTGACCAACTGGAGATAGCAAACACCATAAACGAGCCACTGCTATAAATAGAAAGATGCCAACCATCACAACTGCCACCATTTCCAGAAATAGCACTGCACTGAATTGCAGGACTAATGCTAAGAATAGCACTGTTAAAAATAGAACTTACTATAAATAGCATACTGCTAAAAATAGTAAGTGACTTCAAATGCATTTTAAACACAAACCAGACAGCTGTCGTAACATACTAAAAATAGGAAGTTCGGAAAAGTTACCTGATGCAGTTGCATGTCATACCCCTGTGAAGCTCTCTAAAAATCTAGAAGGAATCCATAAACCAAATTGCAAAACTCCAACATGCAAACCCCTGAATCCACAAAAGAGACCTCCAAGCAATTGGAAAACCTAATTCTACATTTGACTAGCCTACGGGCATCCGAGGATACGCTAACAGTCACTGGACAACGTAGTGCTAAAAATGGGGACATTACAGGAAGAGACATGTATACATGAAGTTATAACTTGAAGCCATGAGGCAAAAATTATGGCAAATGATACACTTGATTTTCAGTTGGACACATCCACTAGATCAACAGTTGATGATGAACATCCAACAATGAAGGAAGATGAACTTGAGTTCCATGAAGACGCCACAAAAAAGAATGATGATGGTTTTGATTTTCTGATTACGAACAGTAGTCCATTATCTTCACATAATCATGAGGTGATAAACAAATCATATGAGGATGATAGTGGTAAGAAAACCTACTCCGTTGATACTAAAAGATTTGATGGCTAAGCATGAGCTAAAGGTTGTGGATCCAAGCCACAAACAATCTAACTTTGTGCGTCAAAGCATAGAAGATGTAAAAAGGACTCAAAGCATGTGTGATGAGTGGCTAAGAAGGGCCAGGTAAGCCAAGTTGCTAGCTGCTTGAGCAAAACAACACCTACAGAATATTGGAGAACAATTTAGTCACATGGATCATGAGAAGCAATAGCGAGATACATTTCTTCATCAATCTCTAATACTTCCAAGGAAAGAAACTATGATGGTAGAAAATGAAGACCAATCAGATTTGCATGAACTTGTTGAGAGGTATGAGTTTGAAAACAAATCAGAAAACTTATTTTATACAAATGCTTTTAATCATAGGGTTCATGAAACACATCATTTGGGGAGCCAATTGAGGCTCAAGTCAAGATTAAGCAGGTGGAAGTTGTATATGCCTTGTGGACCAGCAAATAATGATGGTTATGCATATGTAGCGAAGAACATTTGTAATTCAGATTTGGTTAAGAGCTTTACCAATCTTGGAGAGCTCAATGTGCCTACTTATTTTTGACACCATGCTATCATGATGATGATCCTTTGAGTGAACACAATGTTGTTCTAGCTTCAAAACTTCTAGGAGATGTCATGGAGATATCCGATTTGGAGTTGTATGCTCATGGCGATGTTCAGTTTCAGCTGGACTATAGTCCAAGACATGGAAATGAGCATGAGAGCAGAAAATTTTTAGACTCAATATATTGGTTTTCAACTCACTCCTTGATGATTGATGGCTCTTCTATATGGCTCATCATGGAGTTTTCAGACTGCCCATTGATGTTTGCAGCTGTTTGGATGGATTGGTATGCATGGGATTGTCACTACACAATTGGGAGGTTGCATGATGATGAGATCCTATCATCTTATGGCAGCAGAAGCATTCGTGGCATGATCATAGGTATGATTTTTAGTTTTCACAGTGTTGTTTTGAATTGCACCAGCAGCTTAGAGCGGATTTGCATGCTTGGTGATGCACATATGATGGACACTTTTCACATCCATATGAGACAATTCAAGTCTAGGAGGATAGTTTGTTATGATGGCATGATGAGAGACACTTATTTATTCATTTTCAGTTGGTGTGATGGTGTAATACTACTAATAACTTGCGATCCCGGTGTTGGTGTGATTGATATAATACTTCACAGGGATCTTGGTGAATTGCTTCACAATTTTTGGTCAAGTGATATTTGTATCAGAGTGGAACAGCGGAAGGTTTGGTGCTGGTGGTTGTGCTTCAAAGGTCATGATATCACCTATCACATGTTGGTAGGCATGACATTCTTTAAGGCTTTGGATATGTATGATGCTTTGTCTTTGATAGACTTAGCATTTGTGGACAGAGGAGCTTTCAAAGGAAGAGAGTTGATGACACTTGAGGTTGATGATTTGGTATTCTTGTTCCTACAACTACACAGATAGGTTACATGGACAAGGAGCAGAATTTCAAAGGTTGAGGGATGGAGCAGACTTGAGTTTGAGTGCATATGGACAGTATTGTTTCATTTCTAGCCACCGGAACTCACTTTGCATACTATTTTTCATATTCACTATGGGAGTATCAACAAGTTGAGGAGCAGAGTGATCATGGAGTACTTGACTAGTGATAGGGACAGGGTTGGATTGAATCAATCACTGACTCAATGCTCTAGGTCTCACCTTTGATAACCCTTAGGTGTCACTCTCTCCACCACACTACCTATAGGTCCCAATGCTGATTAGGCACCCCTGGTACTTTTGGCCAACCTTGCTATCACTTCCAAATGCATTTACCAAGCCAAACTTGGTGCTCTTCCTCTCTTACTCTCCCTAGCCCTTAATCCTTTTAAAGACTAGTTAAACTCCAAATGCTTCTAACTTGTTTGCAGGGGTGTGCATAGGCTTCCATGGCTTCAAAAAATGTCTTAGAAAGGTTCTTGTCCAACCTTCATTCACCACTTCTCCATCGCTCTCACAAAAACCCAATTCTAGGGTTTGGGAAGGCTACTAGTCTAGAGCCCCCATTAGGTCTCCTCAACCAAGAAAACAAATCAGTACTCCTCTCTCTCAAAGGTTTATGCCAAACTCCCTTCTGACACTCAGGCTCAAATTCCAAGCTCTAAAAGATTTTTAGGGTTTGGGACCTTTTCTGGCCGTACACTGGCATAACACAGAATGTGCAAGTAACTAGGGTTTTTAAGAGCATTTTCTGGACTATTTTCTTTTTCCAGCCTCCAAATGGTCAAACAAGGTCTCTGTCTTCCTGCCCAATCTTCTTGAAGGCTCCTGCAATCACCATACACTTTAGATGATAAATATTTCACACCCCTGCCATGTTAGGGTTTAGCTTTTCTACTGTTTTTCCTTGCCGGGCATTCAAGCTCGCCTAGGAACAGACTTCCAGCATGCTGTTTGAACTTCTAATGACTCCTACTCCTAAGGTATATACAATGATGGAGTTTAGCCACATTCCCATCGATTCCATGCTTCTGGTACGAAGGAAATGTGATCTAAAACCCCATTTTATTCAATTTGCCAGTCAAGACAACACTAAGGAAAACAACACTGAACTTACAAAAGCAAATGAAAACGATGAACAACTAACTACTTGAACCAGAAAATGCTACAAGAAACTACACCATATGCCAAACAATCTAACAAAAAGCTCTGTCTAACGCATTTGTCTGCTGTAACAGCAATAAGAACAGGAAAAACAGAAAGAAATCACATCAAGAATCACTGCTTTCTCATTATTCTCATGAAACTGCCACTGCTCCCAATTACTCCAACCCTCCAAACAGGTCGAGGGCCACCTTTTAAAGGTAAATCAAGTGGTTACACTTCCCTTGGTCGGGCATAACCACTTCCATAGGTCCAAAATTGCAGAATTTCAAACATTTTGGCCTTTATTTTGTAACTCCTAGAGAATCCTAGAGCAATAAGTTGGAAGACTCATCCATGGAACCATGAACTCCTACTCACCCTTTATTCTAACATGAAATAACATAATTAACTCAAACAAATGGTCAACATGACCTTGAAATATCAAAAACACAAAACTTCAACTTAGGCTTCCAAATGTTGCCTAGTGTTACCAAAACTTCCTAGGTGCCCCTGCACCAACTAGTTGGAGAGATTTGCCACTTGAGGTTGCTTTGGCAGTTTCCAGGCTTGCAATTGCTTGTGGGCAAGCAATTCTAGGAAGGGAGGACTGTGAAGTCCCCTTTTTCCTACCCTAAATCCACCTTATTTTAAAAGTGTTTTTAAACGCTAACATATATTATATAATATTAAAATATGAATAATATAATTAAATCAATAATAAATAAAATAAAATAAAATAAGAATACTTTATTGGGGTTGGCCAAGTTTGGAGGAAATAAAAAATAACTAAATAAATAAATAGAATAAAATAAAAGAGGTCGGCCTTGTTAAGGCTATTTTGGGAGGGCTATAAAAGAAAGTAAAGTGTAAGTCATTTGGCATCCATTCATATCATATTTTCATTTGGAGATTCTTCTCTTTGGCTGCAACTTTGGTTGGACTTAATTCCAAGGAAAAAAACCTTTGTGAATACGGTGAGTTGGATGAAAACCTAGCTCATCTTGTGGAGGACTCATAACAGAGTTCTATTTGCACTTCATTGGAGACATTTGGAAATTGGAGCATCATTGCATAATCAGATTTGGAGAAAAATTATTGTGGCATTTTGTGAGTAGATTGCACCAGGGTTTTGCACTAATTTGGAGCGCCACTTGGAGCAGACCTGAGCACCCACCTTTGGAGGGAGATTTTGCATATTTGGGGCATATTTGGAGCAGCAAACCCTAAGCACTTACCAAGGAGGAATTTTGCCCATCTAGGGTTTGATATTTGAAGACTATTTTGCATGTATTTGGTATGTATAATCATAGTTTCAGATTTGATTTGTAGAGCAGAAAGCTGGGCATATATTTGGTATGTTTGAGCCCTTGCGTTCTTGTAAAATCAGTCCAGAATATTCAGTTTTGTAACAGCAGAAGTTATCTACAGAAAATCAGATCTGTATGTTGCATTTGGATGCCCTATCTTGTGTTTTTCATGGTGGATTTCATGTTTGATATGAATATCAATTGGTAGCGTCATTTGGCATGTTTATTTGTCATGTTTGGGCACTTGTATGTTTGTTGTGATATTTTGTTTGAAATCAAAAAATAAAAATCATAAATCAGAATTAGGGTTTGAGCAGAAATAAAAATCAGAATTTTAGGGAAGATCCCATTGGGGATATTACAAAATAAGTTTAGGGTGTGCATATTTTAAAGAATTTTATCTATGGCAAAACAAAAATCTATGTAGGCATGTGTGGCATATTTAGCTGAGTCTTTAAGTTATTTTATATATACAAGGTTTACAAATGTTCAACTCTAGGCAGTCAATTTCATTTCGTTAATAATTATAATTTTTAGGTTCAAGATGTTAAAGTTTACCAACTAATAAAATAAAAAAAGGAGGATATATCATATATCTACTTTTCTCAATGTATGTTAGGAATTATTAAATCATGGTTAGTGCATAAACCTACTGTTAATAGTTAGTATAGTTACTGAGTTAAAGTAATAGTTTACTATGTTTGACGAGTGGGATTCGGTAAGGTGTGCTTCCTCGTTTATAGGATCACAACAAAAATTGTATCATATAAATATTTTACTATGTTTGAATAAAAATTTATCCTGTCACCATGCATTTTCTTGCAAATTTTCAATATGGTATCAGAGCTAGTGAGATTCTGATGGAAGGAAATTTGTTTTCTTGATTGCCAAGAGGCAGCTCTGTCATTGTTGCAGTTTTCTTGGCATTTTGTGTGTAAAAACTTAAAGGATGATTGTGCTGGAAAGAGCATAGCATAAAGAATCTGGAGGAGTGGCCCTATGATTCTTTATTTTTCTTCCCCATACAATCCTTAACAAGTTTTGGCATTTCTTTCTGTTGATCTGATGCTCAGGCAAAGGTGCCTAGCAAAGAGAAGAAGAGTTTCTAGCTGTGGATAAATGGTAAAATTGCTGGCAGCACTCAATCTGAACATCAGCATTGATACTTGCTGCAATTTCAGTAGTATACAGATCAGAAAGGCATTGCAAAGGCATTTGTATCAACTATCAAATTATTTTTTTGTTGCTTGACAAATGGCTGAGCATGACAGTAAGTATTGCTTCAAACACAATAAAAAAAATCAGTTTTGTTGGGCGCAAATATAGAATCAATGCTTCTTGAGGAAGCACTGTTACATAAGAATTACGAGTGCAGCAAAAAGACCCCACAGAGGAGAGAAATGTTTTGAAAGAGCCTAGCAAATCAAAGGTGGAGGCAATAATTGAAGTGCCAATATGGCACAACATAATGGCATTTGCAAGTTTTTTAAGCTTTAGTATGAGTTTTTTTATTTGAAAAAATTTAGGGCAAACATTGTATAAAGTTTTATTTTATACTTAAAACATTTTTTAAAACTAATACACTTAACATAAGTTTTTGAAAAAAATTAAAATTCTCACTCTTATCCCAGAGAAGTCAAACTAATTATGTAACTCTTTGTCTTGGAAGCAAGTTTTGATGAAATTTCGTGACTATAGGTAAAAATGTAATGCAAATCACCTTGCAAAGGGTTTTGCTCCAGCTCTGACAAAAAGTGAGATCTAATTGTTTTTCTGTAAAAAATACTATTAAATGTTGCCTTGTTTAAACTGATAAGTTGTATTTTTTTGTAACAGGGTGCGTTATTGGTGGTAATCCAACACCCATATAAATATTTTTGATTGAGGGGCAATCCACTCCCATGAAAAAGATTGGTGCCTTTGAAAAACTCATTGAGACTGTTGGAGAGCACTATGGTGCATTCTATGGTCCACAAGACTACTTGGATAGACCTACCTGCATAACGGGAAGAGTGCAGGAGAGGGGAGGTCCACAGGAGGATAGAAGACAAGTCCCAATCTGGAGTTTGCTGCTAACTCAGAGATTGGAGTATCGTTTTGGTAGCTAATTTTGGTTTAGAAAAATAAGGTTTTTAGTAAGGCCCAGACCAACAGAAGGCCAATTTGAAGCCAATTTGTTTCACGAATAGTTCTATGTGTCCCTATTTATGAAGTTCTTTGTTACAAACACTTGTGTTTCCCTATTCATATGAGTCCAGTGAGGCCAGTCCCACCAGAGAACCTTAATTAGGTCATTCTTGCTATTGCTCAGTATGAATAATTGAGTGTCCCTATTCCTACCCAGAATGTTTTGCAGTAAACAGCCAAGCGTGTCCTTGTTTACTTAGGTCTATGTATGGGCTACAATGTGTGTCCCAGTTCATAAATTATGAATATTTCTAGATAAATTGAGTTATATGTTGGATGTGTATATATATACATCCAAACCGATTGTTTTATCATCAAATTTTATTAAGTGTTACAGCCTATAAGCACCATCACATGTTTTCATCTCCTTCATCACATTGTTCTACTTGTATTCAAGCTTAGTCTCTTCATTGCTAAGGGTGCCTACCTGCTACTTTCTACATGGTATCAACGCAGGACTTTTCTTTCAAAGCATCTCAATCAAAAGAGTATTCCTAAGGAAATCCCAATTGTCAATAATCATGCATAGCTTGCAAACTGTTATGATTTTCTAGTGATTTTTTCAAAGCAATTGGAGATCCACATAAGGGAGCTACAGTTCAAATTTCAGCTAATATTTATTGTTTTTTGAAATATCCCGCTCCCCCCCACCTCTTGTTTGACTGAATTTTTGCAATTAGTTTTCCAGTTTGAAATATGCTAGCATTTTTGTCAAACACTTAATATGCATAGCACTTGGAGCAACATAGATTGCAATTCATAATGCAAGATACAATGACAATAGACTACCAATCACAGTTTTGAAACTTGCACAACAAATACTAGCAATTTCATTTCATTACTGCTGCACATTACATGACATCAATGTTTTTTTCTGAACTAGGGAATGCTGGAGGTTTATGACAGTGCCACACAGGTATTTTTCCCCTTTTTACAAACTGTTTATACATTGAACTGTGCCAAATAACTGAACTGTGCTGCTACTGAGATTGTACATTAGCATTTTATCAAGCACTTTGCCAAATAATTGAACTGTACTGCCACTGAGATTATGTGGTTTGTAATGACATACATTCAATGCAAAAGATACAATTTCTGGGTAACACACTACTTCAGTTTACATGTATAATCATTCCATACATCACATTTCAAATAGGACACTTGATATAATGCTCTATTTCAGACTTCATGTATCAAAAAAACATTCCCAGAAATATTTAACACTTCATAAATTCAGAGCCATTGCATAACAAATCAAGAAATCATATACAGCAATGTACATGTACAGAAATACCACTCTAATGTATATTGAAGTACCTGTGGTAATTGCTTCCAAGGTTAAGGCGACCACATACAGCTGCTACACGGCTTGCTGAAGGGGGATAGGTAAGATCATAGGCTGGCACGAAGGATGGAAAGTTGTGCCTAGCTATAGGACACACACAGCAGTCCCAACAGTGCCTAGAATGTCACGCAACCCGTACAATCTTCAATGTTGATGCCTTCAACAGGCTCGCAACCCCTTGGATCAGTCACGCCTCCCTTGTCACAGAGCCACAACCTCAGAAATGATAGCCACGGCCCCCTGAGCAAGCAAATTCATGCCAAACTGGGTGCAATAATGAACACAAGCATGGCGATCAAACTCAGTTACAAAACATGCAGAGATGTTTTAGGAAGATCAGCAATGGCAGTTTGTATTCAGTTTCAGACCCTATGCGTCCTTCCCAAAATGCAATATTCTGAGAAATATATTCACGACCTCCCCTTATTCTGAGTCCTTTGTATGATGTGTTGAAGTTGCAGCTTGGACATGTTGATGGTGTTTTTTGCATAGGAACAACTCAAACAGAATATGATATCCTATCTCTCTTGAAAGGTAAATCTCTATCAGCAAGCCTCGAGAGATAACCCCAAGGTCTCTAATGTCAGGTCTTAACAAATGCAGTGAAACAACTCAGAGATAATGTGAAAATGTTGGTAATCACAAAGGGACCTTACAAACAAATACTGGATCTTCAAACTTATCAGATTTTGCAATGTATTGATACTTAAATTCCTAAATCTAACCCAGATTCAAAATAAACAGCTAAAGAGATAAGGGTTTAGAGAGATTTCTAAGACTAAAACCTAAGATCAATCACAACAATGATGAATGTTGCAAATGGATAAATCCCCAATAAAACCAATCTCTGCTTGATCAAGGATAGACCCACAACTCCACAAAAATGGTGCAATCTTCTAAGGAAACTGAAGATTTTCAAACCATAAATATTCATCCACATACCCAATTACTAGCGCAATATGAACAAACATTTACAGTTGAACTAAGCACAAAAAATGAGGCCCAGACTAACTTTACACAGCAATCTACAATCAGCAAATTGCTAAAAGTATGGAACGGAGATCAATCAACATCATTCACATTTCAACATTGACATGAAATAATTAAAGTCTGCTATCTAACATTGAGAATTGAGAACAAGAAACCATATAAATTGTAAAAGCATAACACAATGTCTGCCAAATCAACAACCCAATTTGCATTAACTTCTCCAGCATTACATAACAATTTCCAGTCTCTCTCCTCTCTTACAACTACTGACTTGCAGAATCTAACTCCTAACTTAGCCAATTCTAGCTTCTTACAGCCTCTAATCAACTATTCTAACCTAGTTTAACCCTCACAAATGAGAAGGCACTGGCTTTTTATAGAAAATTACATTTTGAATTAATGGACAGGATTTAATTCATCCAATGGCTGCAATTGAACTTCTAGAAGCATCAAGTTGTTACATTTAATTTGGGAGCTCATGGTACATCATCATCCAATTAATTGCATTTAGTTACATTATGGCCCAATGGCATCAATTTTGAGACAATCCTCATTGGAGAATAAATACAGCTTCACATGTCTCCTTGTTAAAGGCACCTCTCCAATTGATATACAGCTGGTGGCACGGATTTTTATGTAGGCCCCGACATTTAATCTTTGAGTTGAACTCTTCTAGATTTCCCTTTTGGCACGAATCCATATGCAAGTTGTAATGTCCCCATTTTGGCCATACGCTCTTCTATGACTGATAGCCTGTTTCTGGAAATTCGTAGATTGATCAAAAGTGCAAATTAGGGTTTCCTTTGTTTGGAGGTTTTTGGCATTTCTTTGAATTTACTAGTTTTAGTAAGTTCTAATTTTGGCAGTGATCCAATTGGTGGCACTTCAATGAGTTTCTATTTCAGTTGGAGCAGTTGTGCAATTTTGGTTTTGGCTTTTGAGAGCAATAATTGGAGAAATGTTTTATTCCAAGGCATTAATGTTATGTTTTTAAGTTGACCCCTTGGCCTAATGCATTAACTTGAAGTTGTTTTAAAAGGTGATCATGAAGGGGGACACCACATGAAGGAAATATTTAATATTTCCTAATGTTATTTTATGCCTTGAAGTTGGACGCCTTATTGAGGGAATAAAGTGTTTTCAAATTTAAATTATTTCAAAAAAGAGTTTAGACGTCCCATTTCTTGGAGGGAGTTATGGAATTTGAAGTCACCTCCAATTCTATAAAGGTGAGAGTTTGCTCCAGCTTTTCTCATCTATTGTTTATGCTATTGTTATGCTGTCGAAATGACTTCATAGATTTGGCTTCGAGGAATGCATACTTCCTAGCGTAGAACCAATTTCGTGTTTGAAAGATAACACCTAGTTGGGAATATTGTTGCTTCTCATCCAGACTAGCAGATTGGGCTTCATTGATGAAGAATTTTGGTGATATTTCAGTTTGTAATTTGCTGTTTTGTTATTGTTGAAAGTAGATTTTCAATTGCACATCATTAAGAGAAATTTATTTCATTCTGGGTATTGATGAAATCACTTACTATGTGTTGATGTGTTTTTCGTGACCGCACCAACGCAGAATAAAGTCGCCAACGGCTACCCTATTCTCTCTTGATCAAAGTATCCAGCATGCTAAGATTGCAAGAAAGTTCATGCGTTCAACTCCAAGGTTCTTTCAATGCGAATAGGCTCAGTTGGCCCGATGTGATTTGCTAGTATTTCAAGGGGACTTACGGAATTGTTCAATGGCGGAGAAAGGAATTCAAATGCTCGGAAGATTTGTCTATGAAGCGCGGGTTTCCTATTCTAATCAGAAAGTACTGAATTGAAATGGCGTAAGGTTTAGAGAGTCTATTCTAAGTGTGGGATATGGAGCTCAACTTCAGCAAACTTCAACCGGACTTCGCTTTGCCTCGCTTCAGACAGCTTCCACGGAGTCGGTGCAATCTTCGAGGGAGATGACTAAAGATGTTCAAACCACCACTTGACATGAAGATACCATCACAACGACGCATACCATCATTCAAACTGTGATTGAAGTTAGGCCCACAACATTTCCAGTTGACCACACAAGGCGAACACACCATCAGTGAGCCCGCTAGTGGTATGGATAAGCGAAGCTTGCTTAGATCAAACACCACATTCCACGGTTAACATCTATTTGCATGGAATGAAAATTATACTATTTTGAACTATTTTATGCTACCATTTGAATCGGAAGGACGAAGAAACCTTGCTAGCTACTCACAACAAAGACGAAATTCACCATCAATGAAAAACTCTTTTATTGATAGTGTTCACAACAATTTCTTACAAAGTTTTCAAAGGGAAAACTTTCCCTCTTCTTCAAGCTACACAATCAATCTATACTAAGTTACTCCTAAGTTGTCCCTCTACTCTATATCTATCATCTAACTTCTACTCTCTAATTCTACTGTCTAATGAATTACAAATGAGGAGGACTCCCCCTTTTATAGTTGGCCAAGTCCAATGGACGGCTCAGATTACAATCGGCTGGATGGCCTAGATTGTGCCACCTCAGCCCTAAACAAGATTCACCCTAAAAACCGCCACCAAGAGGAGTGGGGTAATTAATGAGCCATAAATGTCCATCATCCTTCTAGAAGATTCTCGTCTGGAAACGCGTTCACACTGCTCTTGATCTTCTTTTTGACGTTGTTCTTCAACTTTGCTCGGGCTTCCATTCCTTTTTCCATCTTGAGTTTTGAAAACACTTCCTCTCTGTCACTAAGTCTCAATGCTTAGCCATTTCCTTGCAACTTTTCTTCGTTCGAGGTTGAAATGTCATCTTGGATTACTTTCTTCATCACTCTAAGTCATCACCGCTTGGTCTTGACGTTCCTCCTGCAAAACAAGCAAGAAGAGGAGTATTAGAACACTTCATAATATAAACTCACCTTACTTACCTGACTTTTCACGTTCTAACTTCCAAGCGTTCATTGTCTTCACTAGCCAGCTTCGCGTTCAAATTCTTCATGCCTTAGCCAAATTTTATCATCCTCAAGGACGTATCATCTTTTGAAAGTGTTAACTTCAACTGCATCCTCTTCAAGGAACTTACTCCACCAGCTGAAGCGTTGACAATTTTGATTTTATTCATCACTGGCTTAGGAAGATTATCTTCACGACGAATTTGAGCAAATTCATCTAGGCAGTTCCTTTCAAATTCATCGTCTGGAGGATTTTACCTTGAAAACACATTTTCTTCACTTTGCCTTAGAAAATTTTCAAATTTTCCCTTAGGAAAACTCATCAATCCTGGTGTCCATCAAAAATATCCATCCTGAAGACCTGGCGAAGCGCGGAAGACTTTAAAATCCATTCCTTGTTGAAGATCTTCAATACCCAGAAGAAAATTTTCTTCAGAACGCGTTGAATCCATGGGTACCCAACGAATGGGTTCATTTAATTTTCTGAATTTTCCACCTTGGAAAAATAATTTTTTTTTTTCAAATTTATCGCGTTCTTCACATCTGTGAACATTTCTTGTTGCTCTAACTTGAAAATATTTTATCCACCCTGTGAAGCTGGCATCATCTGACTTCATCTCTGGCAATTTATCAACAATTGATCCATGCTTCAGGAAACTTCATCACCTTCACCAGACTTAGGCGTATTTTCTAAGGAAGAAAATACTTTGCCTTAGAAAAATTTTAAATCACCTTGCATTTTGAAAATTTCGCCTTGGAAATTTTATATTCAACTCAATCAACTTTGCCTGTGAGAAAAATTATCAACTTCACTAAGAAAATTTTCATGAAGGCGCCTAGCATATTTTATCTTCCACTTACCATCTTGCATTTTATCTCACATTTGAAAGACATTTAAATTCCCACACCTTAGCAATTATCATCAACACTTTGGGCGCATATTTAACTTGGTGAAGGATATTCGTCTTGTCTTTGAAAAAAAATTCTTAACACTTGGCACTTCCAGTGCCTTACCACTTTGTTTTCACTTCACCACCCTTGGCGCAATATTTTCTCACACCTTGGCATTTTCAACGCCTAGCATTTACCTTTCTCCTTCTTAGGCGCATTTTTGATGTGTGGAAGAATGAAATTCTTACTTAGAATATTTTAGTAATTCCTCCCTAACTTGGGCGCATTTTGACTTGAAGAGGAACATTTTCAATTCTACCTTTGACTTGTGTCTCCATGTGCTTTCAACGCCTTGTCTTCTTCCTTCTCCTTGCATGAATTCGAATTTTGCATGGGTGTTTGTCTTTACATGCCCTTACTTGGGCGCATTTTGCTATGTGTGGAGGATGAAAATATTTGACTCCTTTGACTTCTTGTTAACTCCTCTTGGGCGCATTTTGGGCATGGTGGAGGATGAAAATTGTTGACCCTTTTGACTTTCTCCTTGGGCGCATTTCAGCTTGCTAGAAGATGGGCGCATATTTGGTGTCATGAAGGATGAAGCATTTACAACGCCCAACATGTGACCTTTGGGCTTCCTCCTTTTTGTCTTCACACGGCCTCACTTGGGCGCATATTGCATGTGATGAAGGATGAAACTCTTGACTTGTTGACCTCTTTTGTAAACATGGCGCATTTCAGCTCTTGAGAAGGATGGAATCTTTTTCAACGCCTTAGCTTTTTGTCCTCACATGCCTTGATTTGGGCGCATTTTGCACCTCATGAAGGATGAAAATTGTTGACTGCTTTGACCTTCTTGGGAAATGGGCGCATTTCAGCATGTGAGGAGGATGAGTTTCATACTTAGAAAAATTTTAAACTTGAGCCCTTGAGCTGGGCGCATTTTGGGGTAGCTGCAAGATAAAACTCTTTGACCTCTTTGACTTTTTGTTGCATGGGCGCATTTTGCCATAAGAGTAGGATGAACTTTTGCCTTAGAAAATTTTTATCACCTGTCAACTGGATGATGGTGCATTTGAGGTAAGCTATTGAATAAGAGTCATCACTTAAAATTTTCTCAGCCTCTGCCAGCTTCTTCATCCTTGGGCGCATTTCAGGGGTGGTGAAGGATATTTTCAACACTTAGGCGTTTTTCTTTCTTTCTGCCAGTTTATCCATGCCTGCTATTTATAGTAAGCCCTCTGATTTCTATATTTCTGAAGCTCGGATCGTTTTGAAATTTTGAACACTGGACCTTCACGACCTTGTCAACCTGTTGACACTGCCATTTCGAGTTGGCCTGCTATTTTAGCCCATTTCTAAAGGTGGTTTGCTATAAATAGTAACTACTTGCTTCTGATACCTCCACAGCTCCGATTAACTTGAAATTTGAATGACGCGCTCCTCACCACGTGACCTTCCTGCTAACATCAGCGCATGCACCTGATTTGCTATTTTTAGCCTATTTCCAAAACGACTTACTATAAATAGTATGTGCTCCGTTTGTCTTCAAATTTTACCAGCAGATAGCCTAAAGGATGCTGATCGCGGTGGTATACCTCGGTTTTCGAAAATTCTGACTTTTTACCCCTCTTTTCAGGCCCCGAAGCTGGAAACCCTAATTTGTTCTGCAAGCGTATCAAATGATCTCCATTTGTTCTCGTTTCTGATGCATTGCGATCAACTCGTGATTCTGAAGTGCTGGGAGGTGACTGCCGGGACACACCTGCTAAAAATAGTAAGATCCCAAATAGGTGGTTATCTCCGTTTGCATGTCACATCACTGCGAAGCTCTCGAAAAACCCATAAAGAATATGCCGACATGCAAAGGAAACCCTGACATGCAAACCCTAAAAATAGCCTCCGAAGGCCGAACTCTGAAAGTTGTCGTCTCATTTTGCATGTTATACCACTGCGAAGGTCTCTAAAAACCCAGAAGGAATCTCCAGACATGCGTTGAAAAATTCTGCATCTAAGCCCTAAAATCTGCTCCGGAAGCTGGACTGCTAAAAATAGAAAGTTATCCATTTCGGCCCAAATTTTGCATGCGAGCAGCTTGATGTGCTCTGAATGTAGTGTGACTGTCGGAATCTCAAAAATACTGAAGGACTGCCTGTAATTGCACACTTACTAAAAATAGTAAGTACTCAGAATCTGATGAAATCTCAATGGTAGCTTGCTGGAAGCACACTGAGAACAGCGTTAATCTCATATTTCAATTTATTCACTTCATTCGACTTCGTACTGACCAAGAAAGATGGAAACCCCAATTTTCAGACTTGACCAAATTTTACATTTAGGCTCAATGGCGGAGACATCCCCGAAAGGCAGACAGTAGAAAAGAGAGACAACGACAAAAAGGAAAGCCAAAATTAGGGGGTCCCCATTTGCAATGGGGCGATGTGTGAAAAAGGTCACAACACTATGCTAAAGGCAATCCTCTTTGCAGAATTTCAAAATTTATTTTGAAGTCTCCAATTTTTGGTTGATAGTCGACCTTCCTTGAAGGCCGTACTTTCTTGGGATTCGTGTTGATTTCCTTGCAGATCTTTGTTGCAATTTATTGCTTGGAGATTGGTCGCCATTCTTCCAGAATTCAGTTGCAATTTGTTTCAAATCATTCGGAGGTGGTTTGTGGAATTGGCAAGCAATTTTGGTATGTGTTGGTTTGCTAGTTATAAGGGTTTTCAGATTGCTGGTTTAATATCAGATTTATATCAGTTCTGATTTTGGTTTGTAATTTCAATATTTGAGAGATTATAAGTGTGGGAGATCATCTTCTTTCATTTGGCTTTGAAGATATTGTAATGACACTTGTAAAATTGCAATTGTTTTCATTGTAAGACTGTAAACAGTAGTATTGTTCCAGTCCTTTAATTAGCTGCAAATTTTGTATTTAATCTCTCGTATTTGTAACCCCTAGATGGTTTACCGCCAGTGTGGATAAAGAACAAATCTAATCTCTCATTTATTACCCACTGAAAAGTGGAGAATTCCCACCGTTGAGTGGATGCCTGCCATAGCAGATCAATTGTTTAATTTGTAATCTTTCCCCCCACTGAATAAGTGGAAGTGTGAAAATCTCTCATGGATGGTTCACCGCCTAGTTTCATTCAGTTGTAATTTCATTTTTAGTTATTGTTCAGTTTCCTCCGCCATATGCTATCACCTCGCCTCTTGAAGGATCTTGGTGAACATTCTTGGCGTTGAGTGTATTCAATTTGCTTATCATTTTGGAAAGCTAACACTAAACATTTGGCGTAGTGTTGGTTTGTGTTGTGAGAATTCAAGGAAAAAATTGGTACGCACATTTCACAAGTCCCCCCTTTTGATTTATTTAATCCTGAAAAACAAATATCATCATTAGTAGCTCACATGTTAAAAATCCAATAAAATATCCAAATTAAATTTGAATAAAATTTTGGCCTTTTAAGAAAATTTTCCATTTTCGGAAACTTTCTGTTTTTGGAAATTTTCCATTTTTGGAATTTTAATTTTGAATTTTTTCCATTTCAAGAATTTTTCATTTTCAGTAACATTTAAAATTTCAAAGGAAAAAATTCGCAAACATTTTCGGGAAAAAAATGCATTTTTCCATTTCGAGAAAAAAATTCATTTTGGAAAATTTTGGGATTTTGAGGGGGTCTTTTCCAAAATGGAAAATTTTTAGGGGGTCTTGGAAATTTCCACAAATGGAAAATTTTGGGATTTTGAGAGGGTCTTGGAAATTTCCAAAAAATGGAAAATTTCAGGATTTTGAGCCCTTTGCGGAAATTAGGCCATGGAGGAAATTCGGGGATTTCCTAGGGTGAGGGAATTACATAGGATGCATGAAATCCCCGAAAGTGTAACAATTACAGAAATCCAAGAGGTTGATGGAAATCAAAGATTTCAGCATAGGGAGGAAATACCCAAATTCCATGCAAAGTCAAAATCCCCTAAACCTCATAACTTTTTTTCTAGAAGGAATTTTCAAAAAATTTAAAAAGCAACCCTGCCTAATTTTTCATCCTCTATCCATGGGTGCAAAATAGATTTACATATAACATTGAAAATTCACTTCAAAATCCTCATTTTCGATTTTCAAGATAGGCGAATTTCCCCCAGAGCCTCAAAATATTGTCCTCATTGAACCAAGTCTAGACTTAATCCCAAAATAACCTCCCAAGAAGAGCAAAACCGAAAATTTGACCAAGCCAAGATGTAGAGATGCAAAAGAAAGAAGAGGGTCCCCGCCTCCGGAGGGGCGTGTGCGAAAATTGCACAACAAGACATATACCCACAACTCAGTCACCATCAAATATCTGCTACTACCCAACATCCAAGAAAGTTACAACCTTAAACCCATAATACTCACGCCCCCGCTGCAGGATGAATCTCCCAATGACCACCTTACAAAATGGACGCCACCATGATAGAGAATGGCAATATATTCAATACTAAATTAACCCAAATTGGAAACTCTCGAAATTGAATGAAGATGATATTCGTTAACTCCAATTTTGAAATGAAGCACAACCATAGACTCTAAATGAATCTATCAGCTATCACCTCGAGAGGATCTTTCACCATCGTGGATGATATTCTCCAAGAGGGGTTTCGTCCTCCAGAAATTTGAGATGAACCAAGTTCAATCTCCCTTCGATTAGAGAAATAGAATAAACACAACATAACATAATGAGCTCTCATAATCTCTTTTTATACTTTTCCCACCAAACTCTCCAGAAGCTTCTATTTTAAAAATTCACTTTTTAATTTAAACTCCCTTTTAGCTCCAAAAATGACCTTTTTATTACAATTAATGATAATTTGACAAGCAAGGTCCTTGTTTATTACATCCATGATTTAAAACATTTCATCCCGGTTCCAATGAGCTATAACACTAAGATGTTTTTTAAATATTTTAAATTATATTTAGGAACCCTAGTAAAATAATTAAAATAAAGCCATTAATACACTCATTTTGCGGAAACTGTCGAAATGCATCGGAATCGAAAACTAACTATACTGGAGTGATCCCGATGAAGAATAATGAACGGAGCTGATTGGGTGACTTACTATAAATAGATGCTCTCTCCAAGAATCTTGAATCCCAAACCGGAAGCCATAAATAACATCTGAAAGCATCGTAGAGCTCCTCTACACCATCTAAGCTCACTAGTAACCTCAAATTACCCCTCTGATCATGCAAACACAAACCCAAAGAGATATCTCCAAGTGTAGAGCAAGAGAATCCTAAAATGGGGACATTACATTTTTAATCAAGTTATTGCTCTTTTAAGATTTTTTCATCAATTCAATCTACAAGCCACAATTTTTTGGAATTTATCCAATTCCTTTACACTTTTGGAAAGCTCATTAAAAAAATTTCCGGATATCTTCTTTAATTTTTTGGATTTGAGGCCAACTTCATTCTAAAATCTTCTAGTCATTTTTTTGTCAAAGGCAACTTATCCAAGTACTCCCACATGCTCTTTGCCCAACACGGCAAGTAAGATCATCAAAGATCTAATGTCCAAGGACCAAATCACCTACTATGACACATTGGCTCAAGTTGCAAGCATTGATAATGTTAATGTGCTTCTCTCTTTAACAATATCCTTCAAGTAAGAGGTTCATTAAATGGATGACAAGAATGCATTTCCTCAAAAAAACTTGAAAGAGATATTTATGTAACAACCTCTTGATTTTGGAAAGGAAAATGATCTTCCACTTCTGTTTTGACTTCAAAAATCCCTTGATTGGCTTAAGCAAGCCCCTCATGAATGATGTGAAAAGATACATCAATTCTTTATTTCAAAAGACTTTGTGCATTGCAAAGGAGATTAGGATCTCTATATCCTTCATCGGTACAATCATCTTTTGATCATTGTTCTCTATGTTGATGAAATGACTAAAACTAGGATATTACATCCCTAATCCAAGACATGAAGGCTGGGCTTCATGCCTCCTTTGAGATGTTTGTAATGTCCCCAAATTTATGGTTAAGTGACTTAAATTAATTTAATTGATTAAATTGTCCCAAAAATTAATTATATTTCTAAAGGATGACTTTAATCAATTAATTTAATTAAATCAAGTGAAATATTATAAAGTCACTTATTTAGTGTTATAAAAAATGACTAAAGGAATTATTTCCATAAGTGAACTATATACAAAAGTCATTTTATTTTGGAATGAGAAAAATAGAAAAGGAAGATAAAGAGAATCATTCGGAACCTTTTGAAGACATATCTTTCACGGCAGAACTGCATCGAGCCTCTTGGCTTAGGGTTGTGAACTTCATAACCAGTTTCGGATGTGTAATATCATCCCTAGCTGGAGTACTTCAGATTGGGAATGAAAATGAAACAAACTCTACATCTGATTTTTGCGTCCTGCATCCTTTTGAGTTTTGCTACCTCTTGAAATCGAATTTTTGGAGTTTAATATTTTGAGTTGAAGGCGTTTTTCCTTGAGGAAGCCCTAGGCGCCTCTTCTTCAAGCAAATGCTGCATCATATTGTCACATTTTGATGAAATCTGGGCGGAACTGATAAAAACGTGTTTGCAAAAGAAGAAAACGCCTCCTTATGTCTGTATCCAGTTCGTGGCTGTTATTGGAGTTGATTTGCATAGGCGTTTGGGGTGATTAGAGCAGGGCGCACCTTTGTCTAAGAGGAATGACCATCAAAGAGTTGGCTACAGCTGCTATTCGTGATTTCTGGGCGCTGCATCAGACTTGAGGTTCATTTCCAAGTCAGATTTAATGTTATTCTTAGCCATTGTTATTTTAGTGATACTTGGAACTTGTTGAAATGAATAACAAAAAAATGGGACTGATCTTGGGTAAAATCTGGGAGTATATGTAAACAAATGTGTACTGATTGTCACATGGATAAAATCAGAAAAAGAAGTATTGCATTCTGCTGTTACAGCCTCTTGATACTCCTCAGTAGTTCCTTAATGTATTGAAAGTTTCTGAAGTAGGAATGGTCTCCTTCTAGTTTGCTGCAGTCTGTGATTTTATGGTATTGGTAATAAGACGTTACTGTTCTTGAGCAAATGGATCCAAGAAACATGTTTTCTATTAATGTACAAATATCATACATGAATACTATACTTGAATGCATTGTTCTTCTCATCTGATTGAAACACAATCTACCAAATCACAACGTTGGAAAAAAACAAACATTGTGGGGCAGGAAGTTTACAGTGGTAAATGACAGCCATTGACTCACCATACAAGACATGCTCAAAAATGAAAACATTTAGTTGCTTAATCAGCTGGCATGTATCTCGTTGACAAGTGAAATCGGTATACATACTTAGAAATCAGTTTTCACCCAAATTGTTTGACGGAAAGTCAAGTAAAGTTGATTGAATTTTGGGGCAGTTTGGGTAAGGTATTTTACAGTGGTATCAGAGCTAGCATCCTGCCAGCCTATTTGGGTTTGTGACTTAGAAAATTTCAGCTATCTAATTATGATTCAGATGGACAGACTTGTCACTCTTAGAGAAAATCAAAATGTGATGATAAACACCCTTCAAAAACTCCTACAAAAGGAAGAGGATGAGCAGGTGGTAATGAAAATAGAAGCCAATAAAATTGTTGCTAAGTACCAGGGATTACCAAATAATTTCAAAAATCGAGTTCCCTTTGATGAGTTTTTGGAAATACTTGAGGAAGGAAATCCAAGTAAGACAAAACTATATAATTATGTCAGAAGATTGAAAAAGGAAGAAATTTCTGGTCTCGGATTGTCTACTAACAACAATGTAGTATCTGTGCTTGAGCCTAGTATTCATAAGGAAGGACAGGACTTAATTACATTGCCGACAAGCACACCAGTTGTAGTGGGGAACCAGGAAATGTGTGATGAATGGCTAATGAGGGCAAAGGAAGCAAAGTTGATAGCTACTCGAGCAAAACAACAATTACAGAGAATTAAGGAAACATCAAAACGAGCTCCTTTCAAATCAAACAAACATAAAATCTCCACACTTTCCGAAAAGGCACTTCACATGGACCATCCTTGTGACCTCTCAAATCATGAAAAGAATATTCCCAAGGGAACGTATGCAAATGATAAATTGATTGGGGTTGCTAATGCCTTTTCAAAAAAAGAGTAGAGAGAAGTTGAGTATGTTGAAGTTCTCAAATCAGCATATAATGAAGAATGTTTACATCACGCCTATGAGGATAGTTTAGATGTTGGGAAGAAATACCCAAGGTTCAATGTATATTAGTTTGATTTTAAAACAGCCTTTCATGGGAAACACAATGAGTTTACTTGTGCAGATCCGAACCCTCAGCTCATAAGTGCATGGGATCCAGGCATTTCATCACAAAAATATGGTAGAGAGAAAGCGTATGATGATCTCTCTTTTGAACACAACGCTGTCCTTACCACAGAACCTAGAACATGCAAGGGAAATGTCATTGAGGTGACTAAATTAAAAGTCACGTTCTTGAAGACAGGTCTGAAAATTTATGGTGTGAGGCTAATCTTTATCAAAGGCTTAAGGGGTCATATGATTGGAAGAATCAGTTGATAGTCACGAAAGATAAGGTTATGGAAGCTCTAATTCATTTTGACAACTCACACAAATTCGTTGAAGACTTCTTTTGGAAGGTACAGATTGAAAAGAGACAAAAGGGCATTGAAAGGGGATCCTCTCTTGCAGATTTACAAGTAATCAAAGAAGCCTTGAGAATAATGAGGTCAAATTACTCACAAGTGTTTGCGGATAGGGATCATGTCATCAAGTTGGTTGAAGATAAGGAAAAGAGGCCGAGGAACTTAGTGAGTTTCACAGGGATTGCAATTTGGAGCCAAGCTACCCTTGGATAATTGTAGAAGAATGCATCAGAAATGGAATAATGCATAATGTCTTCAACACTTTCCCTATTGGAGAGGTTCGGGATGAAGGTAGAGTTTGGAACCCACATCAAAAATTTGAATTCTTGGATTTTGAGGATCAATCTCCACACACAAGTACAGATTGCAGCCACAGGATAACAGATTTAACAGGTGTTGAAGGCAGCTTTCAGCAGGCTACACTTCAGGGATCAACAAGTAATGATGAGCATTCAGGATGGGAGGTAAGCATGCATGAAACTTATGAAGACATCACTGAAAATGATGAGGGATATGTGAATCTTATGAGTGTTAACAGCAGTCTATTGTCTATGCATGGATTTGATAATCACATGGAGATAGATAAGTCTCAAATGGGTGATTGTGTTAAGGAGGTTATGCATGTTAACCCTCATGATATCATACACAAGAATATGTTAGTGTGGATGGATCCAAGGTACACAAAAAGATTGTCTTTTCAGAAGGGATTTGATAATTCTTGCTTTATGAAGCTACTATCTAGGAACACTTTGAACGAAACTTCATTGAGAGGACTATCAATCCAAACCTTGAGGATTCTTAATCTTAAACCTGCTGTTCATCATTCCTTTGTATTCAATGTTCGTGAGTATCATATCCCTAGATTGCTAAGCCGGTATAACTTCATCAACTTGTAGCAACTAAGAGGATTTTCAGATTTGGTGCAAGGGGTCTTATATTACTCTTGGATGAATTGTGGCTGTTCTATACTGTTGTATACAGATTTATCAAACTTAGTGTTGAAGGGTACAGTTGGTTGCACGGATTTGTGTGCTTTGGATTGTCACCCTAACACTTGGGGATTGAGTGTTGATAAGGGATCACCCAATTATGGCAGCCATGGCAATCCCGAGATAGTTATAGACCTAATTTTTAGATTTGTCAGAACTATCATTAGTTATTGTATCAATCAAGAGGAATTGGGTGTGAGTATGATTGAGGGTGATCATAGGACTTGGAGCCCAGGGACAATTACTAGGGGTGAAAGGTTGATTCAAAATTGGCTTGGCAAACAAATTTTCAAAGTTGACATCACTGTTTGCTTTCCAAATATCAAGGACCATATAGAAGACAATAGTACTTCATGTTTGTACCATTGGGTTTTGAGTTACATCACAAGGATAGAGGGCTGTTCTACTTACCTCAGCAAGGAGTTTTCATCCCTAGCTCATTGGGTTAGAATTTTCACCTTGGTGATAGATGTTTGTTTCATACTACTGGTCGTAGAGATTTCAGTTTGGTTCTTGAGGAGAACAGCAGTTGGGATAGATAGAAGAAGTTGGGATTGCCACTTTGGTGTTGGAGGACGGATGGATGACGAGTTTGTATCACCCTTGGACAATAGTGATACCCTTTGTTCTATCAGGGACATGATTCACAGGTTGCATGGTGTTAATCTGATATTTATCAGCAGCTTGCCGAGGGTTGGCATGTGCTTCTATGTACCAACGTTGGGCATCTTCCACATCTACAGGAGACCACTTAGTGTGGAATGGATTATTGATGACGTCTATGCTACACCTCTGAGTTTGTCACCTATTTCTCATGGAATGGCAACGAATCATTTGTTGACTGGTGACTTCATATTCATAGATTCATCATGGTTTAGTGACTTCCCTAGTTGGATTCACATTGCATTTTCGGACTTTTCGTGCTCTACACCAGCTATTCAGTTTCTTGGGAGTGTGGGGAGGCATGTTTATTTGATGGGCATTGAGTATTTGATGGATTTCTTCAATATGTATGGGTATGTTGACAACTATGATTTCATTCCTATTGTTGGCGTGAGTTACAACAATAGTATTTGGTGGTCTCGTGAGTTGATCTATGTACACATGGGGGATTGGAGCAACCGGCTCCACTACAATACCTTGGAGATTGTCACTAGTCATTTTTATCAAAAGAAGGTGGGTTTCCCTAGGACTTGCACGTTGGACTTTGGTTTTGATCCAGCTTCTTCTCAGGACGTTGTTGACATTCATGAGGATACCCTTCTTAATCCTGAAGAACCAACTCCTCCAGTTGTGAGTTGTGATCCTTCTTCTGATGACAACAGTACTAGATGGGATACGCATGACTACTCTGGTATTCCATCCGCACAAGCAGGAGAGTTTCACTTCGGTTGCATTATGAGGTGTGCTCACCAGTTTTCATTCAGTTCACATGTACAGGATTTGATAATGACATTGATGACACAGAGAGATGGGTTGAATAAAGGACGTGCAAATTCACTTTGGTATGGCATGCTTTAGATTTCAAATGATGAGTCCAAGTTTGATAGGACTCTCACTTTGATTTCTCCAGTTGGATGTTTCTAGCAACAGGAGTTTGAGACTCGGTTCAATTGGACTCTTGGGGTTATCAAAGTGGTGCAGCGGAAATCGGTTGGTTTTGAGATTGATGGACTTCTAGTTTGTTTATGGATTGTGTGTTTGTGTGAGGTTCATCACCGCAGTTCGGGGATGGCAGAGTTCATTGATCAGCAGATGGGGATCCCTGTACACAATTTATATAGAGGTGAATTTCAAATATGGGATCTAGGAGTTTACTCGTTGGGCAATTGGATTCACAGAATGAAAGGGCTTGACCATGTCAGGAGTTACAGCTATATATAGAGCTTGTTGGATAGAGTTCTTTCCAAAATCATTTGGGATCCAGGCGGTTGGTGGATAGGTACAGATGGGTTGGCACTCAGATATCAGATGTTATGGCAGTGGGGTTGTTCTACTACTGTGGATTGCTTGAGGACAAGCAATCTTTGGGAAGGGAGGACTGTAATGTCCCCAAATTTATGGTTAAGTGACTTAAATTAATTTAATTGATTAAATTGTCCCAAAAATTAATTATATTTCTAAAGGATGACTTTAATCAATTAATTTAATTATATCAAGTGAAATATTATAAAGTTGAAATATTCCCCTTAATTTTTTCCCAACATTAACATTCAAATCAGCAACCAAACACTGATTAGCGTTAGCTCCAAAAATGCAAATCAGCAAAGAAGATAACTCTAACCAAGAATGTTCACCAAGATCCCAATGTGGGCGAGGTGATAGCATATGGTCAGAGGATCGTTAGGCATAAACAGAGTTGAAAGTACAATTCATCTGCTGATGCAAGCATCCACAAGCAGTGGGAATACTCCACTTATTCAGTGGGTGAGTTTACAACAATTATTAGGCGGCAAGCCAGCCTTTAAATCCACTCTTCCACTTATTAACATGGGGGGAATACTGTCCACACAACCACTTATTTTGTGGGGGAACCACTTATTTTGTGGGGGGAATTTACAATCAAGAAAGATGTTTCTTCTACAACTCAACCACTCAATTGTGGGAGTGTAATCAAGTATAAATTGCAGCAATAAAATGAAATAGCTGTTAGTACTACTAACTAGCTTTACAATGAATAGAAATAGCTGCAAATAAGAGAGATAAGCTTCTAGAATGTTCTTTATCCACACTGGCGGTAAACCATCCAGGGGTTACATATATGAGAGATTAATCATAAGATTTTGCAGCTAATTAAATGACTGGAACAGTACTACTGTTTACAGTCTTACAATGATAAACAACTGCAATTTTCAAGTGTTATTACAATCTTTACAAAGCACAATGAAATAGAAGATTTTTCCACTTGATATCCTCTCAATTAATGAAGCTTAAAACCAAAATCAGAATACTGAAGCAAACTGATATAAAAATCAGCAATCTGGAAATGATTATCAGCAAACTGAAAACACATAAAAATAATCACAACTCCTTCACAATACCTCCAGAAGATGAAATATAGCTTGCAAAAGCTCTTGAGAAGGTTGGCGCCCAATTCACAATGATAAAATAGCATCTAAACTCAACCATTAATTTATGCACGAATCCCAATGCTCTCCAAAAAGGTACAGCCTCCTTGCAAGGGCGATTTTGCTTAATAAAATCTGAAACTTGGAATTAAATTTTGATAACCTCCAAATATGGTCGCCTCTATTATAGAAATGCAATGATCAAATACCCAGAACCAAATAAAATTCATACTAAAAGCTGTATACAAAAATCACTTTCAGCCATGATAAACCAGCAACATAAAAACTGGAAATATCTCACCAAAACTCCACAATAATGCTCAATATGTACTTCTGGATGAAGCACACTCTCAATCCACCACCTAGGGAACCATAGTTGCAGGCCCGAAGAATGGAGTAAATTTGCTAAGCTTTCCCTTAGCCGGATTCTGGATTCATTCCAGCAGCGTAACTTTGCTCTTCAAAAATATGCATAATCAGCTCTTCAAACAGCAGCAATATATAAACTTCAATTGGCAAATGAAGCAACAAGAACTCTTCAAATTCCAAGAAGTTGAATCACTTCAACTTCCAAAAGGGATGCCACCTTTTTGCATTTTACTTTTTGAAATAATATAATATTACTCAACCTCCTTTTCACTTTGCAACAATAAAGCATTTAATAAATTATTAAATGCACAATTGACCCCCTTAATGGCCCCTCTTTTAAAACAACATGAAGTTATTACTCCTAGGCGTGGGGTACAACTGAGAAACATGAAATTTGACTAAGTATAAAAACTCAGTCCATGGAGATAACCAAAACCAATGCCAATACTGAAACTGATGGATAGCAAGATGACTTGAGTTGAGCTGCTGATGATGCTACTGCCAAATTTAGACTTACTAAAAATAGCCAACTGCTATAAATAGTAAGTTCACATCAAAACAATAGATAGCCAAACTAAACACTAACCTGCAAAGGATTGAACTGCTGCTAGACAGATACTGCCAAAAGATAGACTTGCTAAAAATAGCAACTGCTATAAATAGTAAGTCTGCACAACATCCTCTGAACGCCAACTGAGCAATATCTGAAAGAGGAAACCCTAATTTTCCACCTTAGCTTAGCCTACGGATTTCCAGAAATAGGCTAAATCCTATTGAAGAGTGTAGGGCCAAAATGGGGACATTACAGCCAAAATTGCTTGTCCTCAAGCAATGCCACCACACTCCAAGGGAACAATTTGATCCTTACCATGCCAAATAGGATCCCAGGGTCCCAAATCATCCTAGGAGAAGGATAGCACCAACTGATGTAAGCACTGCACTGCTGGATGCCAACACAAGAAATCACCAGATTAAAATTAAACTGAAACATCATGGGAATAAATTCTAGAAGACCATCATTGGCTTCATCATCTTCAACTATGGAATCACAAACCCAAGTGATACCAGGATTCCAAAACTTTCTCAGGAACACTGTTCCTCTAATTAGTTGCGCTACTCTGATTAATACAACCGAATACTCAAAGTGGACCAACATGTCACGATCCACAAAAGACAATGCATCAAACATGTCAGTGCCTGGGTCCCATATCAATCTGTAGGACCTCCAAACCTTGTTGTCATAATTCTGATCAGCAACAAAAATATTTTCAAACATGCTTCTAAACCAATGCCAAACCAAGAGCAAAGCTCCACACTCCATCCCTATCCAAGAGGATGCACAATGCTTCCTTTGAAGCAAACTGATTTCACTGAAAGAACTCCAAGAAATATTCACATATTTCACATCAAGAGACTCAATTTGACAAATCAAATCAGCTAATAACTCGCTGTCCCAAAAAGTAATGTATGAGTTGGTACCACAAAATTCACTGTCAACTATCAATGAACAACCCATACTTGAACTTTGACCATACAAAAACATTCCCTTGCTTATTTTTGGCAGAAATTCAGTCCAAATAGGAGGTGGAGAGGCCTGGAAATGAAGTAACCAGCTTCCTAAGAGGTCTAAAATAATCATCTTGAGATCTGATTTTTGGAAAATCAGCATCCAAGAAGACAAGCAGCAGCTGCTACAAAAGAACTTTCCATCAAAATGAGCATAACTGCTCATGAACCAAACTGGTGGCACTTTTAGCAAGAGACCCCATATCACCACAAACCAACTTTTGATCATATTTCCTTCCCAAAACACCAATGTATGATCAGAAATAAAGAGGCAATGACATAGAAAGAAGGGAGCAGCAAACATAAAACATAATTTTTGACACTTATCTCTCCATCCAACCTTCTATTTATGCATTCCATTCTTCAAAAGAAAATGCTTGAGATTCCAAACATTGATTTTCAATTGAAGACATTTTCCAACACATAAGCAAATGGTCACAACTACACTCTGAATATTATATGCTGGTCTATCTACTTTAAAATTACCTTCTTCCCAAGAAAAGATCCCAAACTAACAACCATGAAGAACCATTTCTCAAACTGAGAACTGCTCTCACACGAATCCTTTGATTTGCTCGTTCCATTTGCAATGCCACTTCTTGAAATTCCAAGAAGTATTCAACCAACCTTTGTTCGTTGAAAAAATCAAATCCAAAATCTTGTGATATGACTTGCCAGAAAGATTCCACAAATCCTTCATCAAATACAATTATGAAATCTATCACTCTAAGAGAAGATGGTGATGAACTAAAATCTGATATGAGCCTCACAAGCATCCTCATCAAAAAATAAATTAAATCTTCATCAACAAACTCATCAACTCTTTGTTGATGAACAATAAGAATGCCTTCATTTCTTTGTGTTTCAAGAGTTACCAATTCTTGCTGAATGGTTGCACTAGGAGCAGCAGTAGATTCAACTTCGTGCAACTCACGTATTAACTCTCCAATGTTGGGAAACAAACTCAAATTCCCTTCTTCAGTAATCTTTGAAGCAATTTCTTCATCATTTTCAAAAAGAGGATTTACATAAACCTTACTAGCACCTTCTTCATACAAGAGATTGTCAAAAACTTGATAAGCTTGAGAATTTGAATGCTTTCGTCTCTCAGGACAGCATTCCAAATCATAAGTTTCTTGTATGAGATCAAGCTCATCAAGAATTTCTTGAAGCTCCTCTACTCTTCTTCTGTTTTCTTGCTCCAATGAATATTGAACAGCAGAAATTTGATTCTCTGCTTCAATTAGAGTCTCATGCACTTCTTGCAACTTTGTTTTGGTAAGCTCATTCCACTCCAATGCCTTGTCAGCAATATTGGCCACTATGTCTTTGTCATGAATGATGTGCAAAAGACTAGATTTAATTTCCTCCAAGGAAAATTTAATGGACTTCATGTCATCAATAGAAATGCAACATACAACTTCTCCCCTAGGCACATCATAAATCAACTGTTCTACATGTCTATGAATTCTATCAAGATTTGACAAAATTTGAATTCCATTATCAGCAATGTGTGAACTTGAGTTGCAATCATTATATACTGGCTGAGATGATGTAGAACAACTTTGATGGATAAAGATTTCAAAAATGGTTTGAGCTGTACTCCTCAATTTGTCTTGCATGTGATGAACACTCTTTATCATTCCATCCATAGTGCCTTCCAATTCCTTAGCTTTTTGCCTTAGCTTGATTTCTGGTGAAGAGAAATCTGCCTTATAACTACTAGAAGCTTCTCCTTCCATGTTGTCTTCTACACATGATTCAAAAGAATTGATCAAATCAGCTTTGAAGTGGGAAGAGACTTCAACTTCCTCTTTGACTTGACTTTCAAACCAACATTCTCTAGAATTGTGAAGAAGCAAATTGCTGATTGAACACATATCTTCAACTAACCGAACTTCTCCTTCATTTGGATCTGCACTTATGGCCTCTTCATGCATCTCTGCTTCAACTTTTGTTTCCAAAAGTTCTTTCTTTGAATCTTCAACATGAGGCTTCTTAACACCAGTCAACTCACTATTCTCCTTTGTAGAAAACAAGAGTACCTCACTAGTCTTCAAGGCTTCCACTGATACATTACATTCTTCTATAGAATGCTTGGGTACGTGCAAATTTGTGGATACCCCTTGAACTTTCGCAATGTCTTCAAAGGGATTCCAAATTTCATCCTCCTCTTCAACTTCGGAAATCTCCTCTTTGTTCACAATAGTCTTCTTCAAAAATGGTTTCAACTTATCTTCACATTGACTGAAAATTTCTTTAACTAACAAATCAACAGTGGGAGAAATCTGCTCTTCACGTTTATAAGCATCCAAGAGAAGAGTTTGGACACTTTCAGGAAGACTATCAACTTCTTTAATTGTAGAGATTAGAACATTCATGACAGCTGCAAGCATACTCTCTTCTTGCTCACTCCAGGTCGAGGTGAAAAGATAATTAAACAAGTGATAAATCTGATTCTCCATCTCAAATTCTATCAATAAGATGCAAGCACCAACTTCAGAAAATGTTTTTAAAATAACAGCTCTTCTTGGAAACAAGCTACTACCAATTTCATCCAAATCTTGAAAACATTCCACCATCATCTTTAATATGATCTTCATAGTTTCATCATCATAGGGCGATCTTCCAAAACCAATGCCAATACTGAAACTGATGGATAGCAAGATGACTTGAGTTGAGCTGCTGATGATGCTACTGCCAAATTTAGACTTACTAAAAATAGCCAACTGCTATAAATAGTAAGTTCACATCAAAACAATAGATAGCCAAACTGAACACTAACCTGCAAAGGATTGAACTGCTGCTAGACAGATACTGCCAATAGATAGACTTGCTAAAAATAGCAACTGCTATAAATAGTAAGTCTGCACAACATCCTCTGAACGCCAACTGAGCAATATCTGAAAGAGGAAACCCTAATTTTCCACCTCAGCTTAGCCTACGGATTTCCAGAAATAGGCTAAATCCTATTGAAGAGTGTAGGACCAAAATGGGGACATTACAAAAGTCACTTATTTAGTGTTATAAAAAATGACTAACGGAATTATTTCCATAAGTGAACTATATACAAAAGTCATTTTATTTTGGAATGAGAAAAATACAAAAGGAAGACAAAGAGAATCATTCGGAACCTTTTGAAGACATATCTTTCACAGCAGAACTGCATCGAGCCTCTTGGCTTAGGGTTGTGAACTTCATAACCAGTTTCGGATGTGTAATATCATCCCTAGCTGGAGTACTTCAGATTGGGAATGAAAATGAAACGAACTCTACATCTGATTTTCGCGTCCTGCATCCTTTTGAGTTTTGCTACCTCTTGAAATCAAATTTTTGGAGTTTAATATTTTGAGTTGAAGGCGCTTTTCCTTGAGGAAGCCCTAGGCGCCTCTTCTTCAAGCAAATGCTGCATCATATTGTCACATTTTGATGAAATCTGGGCGGAACTGATAAAAATGTGTTTGCAAAAGAGGAAAACGCCTCCTTATGTCTGTATCCAATTTGTGGCTGTTATTGGAGTTGATTTGCATAGGCGTTTGGGGTGTTTAGAGCAGGGTGCACCTTTGTCTAAGAGGAATGACCATCAAAGAGTTGGCTACAGCTGCTATTCGTGATTTCTGGGCGCTGCATCAGACTTGAGGTTCATTTCCAGGTCAGATTTAATGTTATTCTTAGCCATTGTTATTTTAGTGATACTTGGAACTTGTTGAAATGAATAACAAAAAATGGGACTGATCTTGGGTAAAATCTGGGAGTATATGTAAACAAATGTGTACTGATTGTCACATGGATAAAATCAGAAAAAGAAGTATTGCATTCTGCTGTTACAGCCTCTTGATACTCCTCAGTAGTTCCTTAATGTATTGAAAGTTTCTGAAGTAGGAATGGTCTCCTTCTAGTTTGCTGCAGTCTGTGATTTTATGGTATTGGTAATAAGACGTTACTGTTCTTGAGCAAATGGATCCAAGAAACATGTTTTCTATTAATGTACAAATATCATACATGAATACTATACTTGAATGCATTGTTCTTCTCATCTGATTGAAACACAATCTACCAAATCACAACGTTGGAAAAAAACATTGTGGGACAGGAAGTTTACAGTGGTAAATGACAGCCATTGACTCACCATACAAGACATGCTCAAAAATGAAAACATTTAGTTGCTTAATCAGCTGGCATGTATCTCGTTGACAAGTGAAATCGGTATACATACTTAGAAATCAGTTTTCACGCAAATTGTTTGACGGAAAGTCAAGTAAAGTTGATTGAATTTTGGGGCAGTTTGGGTAAGGTATTTTACAATGTCTGACATGAGACTTCATTATTTCTTGGGGATTAAGATCACCCAATACTTGGGAACTTGTTTCTGATCCCAAGAGAGAAAATATTATTGGTTGCAAATAGTTCTTAAAGACAAAGTTTAAAGCAGATGGTTCTATTGATAAGCATAAGATATGCCTTATTGCTAAAGGATTTTCCTAGAAAGAGGCTAAAGTTGATTTCCAGCATGTCAATGGCTCAATTGGTAGACGTTTTCCCCAAGGTGCTTCCCAAGAGCACTTTTCTTTATTTTCAATCTTTGATCAGCCATTAGATATTCTTCAAGGAGGGACGTTCCACAATAATCTTAGTGAACCAAATCTCTAGTCAAGCATAAGGGGGGGCATTGAAGTTTGCATTCTTGTCCAAGACCTTATGTTTTCTTTCATGTGGCTTATTCTAGACGCATTATTTAGGTTAGGCTCCTTTGCATATGTACTAGGTCATCCTCCTTTAATATGCCTACTAGATTTGTATATAGACACATCCAAACCAAGGTTACCCCAAGTTTCTGGGACGGGGACGGCAGGGGACGGCGGGACAAGTCCCCAAGTTTCCGATTTTTGAGGCCAAATTTAGGGACGGCAGGGGACGGCTATATAAAAATATAGGGAAAATTTAAAAAATATGGGGAAATTTTAAATGTTCAATAGATAACATGGATAAGGCATGCATAATATACATTATAGAACATTCACATATAACATTTGTGTTCAAGTTGATATGGTTTATTGGGTATGCATCGATCTTAATGAATAAGTTAGAATTTATTCAATGGAAAGCTTGATTTTGAACTAAGAAAACAGATACTCTGATGATAATTTTTTTGTTTATTGATAACTGGAACAAGGGAGTGCAGCCTTCTGAGAATGATAGTGAGTTGCATTAGGCAAATAATCTGCACAGTTACCATGTTATTGTTTTGCATGATCAGATGTCCCAAGGCCCGCTATGTATCATCTTCACAATAGAGTAAGACCTGTGAGACTTATTTATGAGGCACAGTAGAGCACTGAATGTTGGGTTATTCACTGGAATTCATCTTGGCACCTCAGTACATAAACCAATATTGATTCTTGAATAATTGTATCAGTTACACTTATCCAAAGTTTCAAGACAACAAGCAGTGGCACCAATTTATTTAATGGGTGGACATAATTAAGTTCACACTCCCTTGCTATGAAAATGTGTTTTATGTTTTGTTTTGACCATGCTTTGATGCGGGGCACGGTTGACCATCCTAGGGATGGCCAGGGGAGTTCTAGGATGGCTAACTATCCCGAGGACAGCCAGGGGACTCCTAGAAGTCCTCTGGCCGTCCCCAAGTCCCCTAGCCATCCCCAGGACTGGTCAGCTGTCCCCTGCCGTCCCCTTGCCGTCCCCCAGTACTCGGGATGGGGGATTTTGGGGGGGGAACGCATCCCCGGGTAACCTTGATCCAAACCCATTATTTTTATTAAATATATTAAATAATATAATGGTCATCTTAGTTAGGTTAGATAGTTTCTATTTTCATCTTCTGTTTACGTTTGTTTCTTTTAGAAACATTGTCTTTGTAAATCTATTTAAGGAGCCTTTGTCTCCTTTGTTAATACATTGAATATTTTACCATCTATTTTGTAATATGGTATCAGAGTGGGTTGATGGGGTTTCATAAAATTTGGTGAATTTTTTAACAAAAAATCGTAGCCTCTTCCTACTAGAATTTATTTCTAGAAATTTTTGAGGTTACTTTTTGTCTTGAAATCGCACTTTTTGTTCAAGGGTTTCTGGAGTTCTTTGAAGAGTGAAAAATCATGGGTGTTTCCTGTTGACGTGGTTTTTGTGACCGCACCAAACAGCAAAACAAAATAGTCCGAAGGCTACTCCGTTCTCTCTTGATCAAAGTATTTCGTGTGCTAAGATTGCGAGATAGATCACACGTTCAATTCCAAGGTTCCGAAATACTTGGAACACCCTCAGTTGGTTGATGTGTATTGTTGTGTTCTTACGAGGGGACTTACACAATTGTTCAAAATACGTGCAGTAACAACAAATATATGCTGTGAAAGGGATTTTGTGCGAATGATTTGGCTTTGAATTGCGAGTTTCCTAAAACTAACCAAAAGTGTGCGGAATTTGAATGGCTGCAGAGATTTCGAAAATTTAACTTCTAACCTAAATGCAAAGGATGTTATGCTCAATTTCAATGAACTTCAAACAAACGTTGTCTAACCTCCTATTGGACAGCTTCGACAAAGTAAGTGCAATCTTCAAAGGGTAAAAGGATGTTCAAATCACGATTCGATAATGCAATTACCATCACAACGATGCATAGCTACATAAGAATCTTGATCGAAGTCAAGTATGGAATGTTCCAGTTGACCACGCAAGACAAACTTACCATCAGTAAGATCGTTAGTGGTATGGATCAAAGAAGCTCACTTACATCAAACATAAGCATCCATATCTAACTATTAGCATGAAATTAAGTCCTAGTTGAAGTCAAAGGAAGAAGAAACCTCACAAACTAGTCACAACAAAGTTTGAATTCACCATCAATGAAATGCTTTATTATGATTAGCCTTCGTGACAATCTCTTACAAAAATTCTCAAAGGGAGAATTCCCCTTCTTCTTCAACAATGCAATGAAAACTACTCTAACTCAAAAGTATTTACTCTCTATTCTGCTCCAAAATTCACTATGCTGACTACTTCTGATTCTAACTATTAGATTACAAATGAGGGGGACTCCCCCTTATATAGCTGGCCAAGTCCAATGGACGGTCTAGATTGAATTACAATGGAGGGCTCAGATCGAGCCACCTCAGCCCTAGACAAGTTTTGCCCTAAAAACCGCCAGAAGGTGGAGGAGTGGTGTCATAAATGATCCCAAAAATAGCAGATTCCTCCTTGACCACTATGAGCAATTAATGCCCACTACCCTTCTAAAAGATTCTCGTCTATGACTCGGATTACCTTGCTCTTCTCTCTGACCGCGTATGCTACGAATCGGGCCAGCACCTCATCAACCTCCTCCTCAGAAATTGCTGGAGTAAGATTAAGCTGATATTCCAGGATAGCCACCATCTGCTCATGTTTTTCACAAGACTTTCCCCAAGCCTCAATAGAATCTTGTGTACTCTGAATAATTGTTGAAAACGTAGAGATGTTTTCAAAGTCAAGCTGGGAAAACGTCCTCATCTCAGAAAAGAAAGGCTGCAATCTTGCCCTTAATCCTTCCACCTCTACCTCCTCATGAGTTAGCCTCCTTGCGAACAACGCATCCAACGTGTTGAGGATACCTTCGTGAATATTCCTCATTGCTTTCTTGATCCTGGAGGACTCCATAGCTGCCGTGTCAAAGAAGCACTTTCCAGTGAATGCCACTGAATGCCACCCACGAAAATCATACCTGTCGCCTGCCTGGATCACTCCCTCATTCACCAAAGTTTGCGTGGGCACACGCATCAAAACAGCAAGGCGAGGAATAGTTTTGTCTTGAAAAATATGGGTGTCTCCCCAAGCTTGCTCGACATTATCTAGGCGTGAAAGGATACCAGATGCATTCTGAAACGATGAGACAAGATCGGCCATGAACTTTTTTGCTTCAGCACGGACACCGCTTATCCACTTGTCTCCCTCTCGTACAGCTCTCTTCACCTCCTCAATCCCACTGATTGGCTCTCGTGGTAGCTCAGGCGGAGGCTCTACCACTGGATTCTCTTGAGCAACTGGATGTGCTAGATGTTGCACGTATTGGACCAATGTCTTGTGCTCCTTTTTCAACCTTTTATACTTCCCTTCCTTTTTTACCAACCTGTCCTTCAATGCTTGGAATGAACTTTCAGCTTCCTCAACCACTTGCATGCCGGAAGGACACCCCAATTCAATTGTGGTGACCGTGTAATTTTCTGGCATTGTGTCACTTAAATCATGATCTTCCCTTGGAACAGCAATATGGAGGCTGCGTGAACCGGCCTCATTAGTCTCCATCTTCGTATACTTCCTCGCTCTCTTCCTCTTAGGCGACTTACTTGTTCTGTTTAGAAGCTCTTCCGTTTCAACTACCAGGTCAGCATCATCATCCTGATCCCTCCTGATTGCCTGTGAGAGCCAATTGCGCTGAATGTCGTAAATGATAAGGGGTTGTTCTTCAGTTGCCTCCACTTCCCGAACCTCCTCTCGAGCAGTATTTTGTTGAGGCTCAATTATTTCAACGTTTTGATCACTCTCCTCATGAACTCCAACATCTTCATCTTCGAAGGCATAATCAAAGTGGGTGTCTGTCTCCGTTTCTTCCCCTTCATCAGGCTGATTGGCACCTTCAGGATCATTAACACTTTGAGTATCCAACTCTCTCGGCATTGGTTGGTTAACCACTCCAACCTCTGGCTCTTCATTCCTTCGAGCCCTCTGATCTGCAAACAGTGAAACTTCGCGCACACTGGAGGAATGGGTCACCAATTGGGTAGATGGCGTGTCCTCCGATCCTTGAGGTTCCGGTTGAATAGGCTCTTCCTGCTGCGGTTGTGGCTCCGGAGGCTGGACAATTTGTTTCTTCCTTTTTGTCAACACTGGTGGCCTTTTATCACCCATGAGGTCGTATGTGAGGGCAACTGACCTTCTCCTCAATCTGTGAACGCGCTCCTCTACCCAAGACCTTGTAAAAGTCAAAACAGGAATAGACAAAGTGTCCAGATCCGTGATCTCCGACTCAGCCCAATCTACTGGTGGAATCGGTGTGTTCTTTATAGATTCATAATCTGGATGAACAAGCCTGGTATCCTCTTCGACTTGATCCGGCACTTGGACCACTTCACATTCTCTGATCAACTTGAGAGGCAGCCTCGAAAACATTCTTTTCCTAATCTTAGCCTCATCTCCGGCATTCGCCCAAAAATCCTCCAAGTGAGCATTGTGTCTGTACTCCACACCTTGCACTGTTCCAATCTTTCCCCGAGGATCGAAATCCTACCAGCTGGTATGAAGAGTCAACTTATAGAGCTTCAATTCATCTTCAGCCTCCTTGGCTGCCTGCAAAGTAGGGCATTCTTCAAGTGAGTTTCCCAACACAATGGGAAAGTGCAAGCCTCCCTTCTTCTTTCTCCTTATGATTTTGTCGTAGGCCACCAGTTGCCTAGACAGCTCAAGTAGTATCATCCTGTACGTTGGGTACCTCGGTAGTTTGTAGACGTATGAGTCGTACCCCGGCAGCCTCAAATAAGTAAATTTCGGGAATTGGACGAACCAAAACCCATACTCTTCTATCAACATCTGTGCCTCTTCAGATATCCTCTGTTGTAACCTCCGCTAAAGGGTCCTTGTGATATACATGGTGAAAGCATCATTTACTCTCTTGAAGTCAGTTGTGTGCGTGAGATGCAATTGTCTACAAGATTCGTGAATCTTGAACTAATTATAACCACAGCCAATTGGTTCCTGGTATGCCAACCCTCTGTATTTTGTCATCCTAGCAAGCATGTAAATAACATACGAGCTCATGTAGAATGTTCTCGTTCTCTTCAAATTCTGAAACTGCTCATCAATGTTGTCGCTGATCATCTGAGCCCAATTTACTTGCACCTTCCCTTCGAGCACCACACTAATGTAAAAGAACATCCATGGCTCGAACACAAATGACTGCGGGCTGCCGTTAACCCTGCTGAGCAACATGATTATATCGCAGTACTCCTGTTTTAGCTCTTCTGAAATTATCTGTTTTGGCAGCCTGGCAACAGGAGGCTTAAGCTTTCGCATCCAAGTGGTGTTGATCCTATTCATGCACTTCTCGAAAGATGTGGCATACATCTTGTCAGCCTTTTCCTTGGATTTATATAACATATTATCTGTAGCCAGTATTCCAAACGCCTCGCCAATTGCATCCGGTGCAAAGTTGGCCAATATCATACCATCCGAAGAAATGATAGTCCGATCATCTGAGTTGTAAAAGTTGGTGCACTCTAAGATCAGCTCTGGACAACGAACTGCTGGCTGGAACCCGGCCGCTGCATATAACCCGCTCTTGACAATGTTGCACGATGCCTCTGTCGGAAGATTGCCACCTTGCGCATACATTCTGCGCATGAAAGCCTCGAGGTTGAAAGGCCCAAGGTTGGTGTCCGTCAAGTTTCCAAACATCGACACAATCTTTGACTCAGGAATGAAGGATTTCTTCAAACTTTTGATGATCGCCTGCCTGGAGGCGTTTTCTTTGACAGCTTTGTTGTTCCCAGCCTTAGCTCCAGCTTTGCTTGTTCCAGCAACATCAGCTTTTCGTCCTTCGGCCATCTGCAAAACAAGAAGCAAATATTACACTTCAAACTTTTAAAATAAAAGATCACGTGGGACGGCTGGCGAATGGAGTGGGTTGCAAAAATAGATGTGAGTTAATAGTTTCAGCAGTATTACTCCAACTTCAAACTTCGATAGATTTAAATTTCGAGAATGTAAAACTCCGAACTACAACAATTTGCAGCCAAAAGAATTTTCAGCCCCTTTGTAAGAAATTAACTCCAGCAATCCAACTCCGGAAAATGCTTCGAGTTTCAGCAACTTTTAAATCATCAACTTCGAAAGTTATAAATCAGCAACTTCGAAGATTTTAAATCAGCAAGTTCGAAAGTTTCAAATTAGCAAATTCAAATCAGCAAGTCTCAATAGTTTCGAATCAACTTTTCGAAAATTATAAATCAGCAACTTCGAAAAGTTTCAGCAATCTCAAATCAGCACTTCGAAAGTTATAAATCAGCAACTTCGAAGGCTTCAACAATTTTAAATCCGATTTGATTCTAACATTCAGCAACTTCATAAAATTTAAAGCTCAAGCAATTTCGAGTTCAAACAATTTTGACTTCCAGCATAAACAATTTCAGCCTGTCAACTTTCAACTTCGAAAAACATTTCAACTTTCAGCAAAATATCAAATCCCAGCAACTTCAAATACTTACCTCAGCAACTTGGAGAAATAAAAATGCTCAACCTTGGCAGCTTATACTTCAAACTTTATTTCGAATCTCAGCAACTTCGCAACTCAGCAACTCAGAAAATCAATTCTCAACAACTTCGCAACTTCGAGAAAATTGAATTCAACACTTCTCACACTTTCAGCAACTCTTAATCTTTAAATCTCACAACTCAACAATCTCTCTTAATTCACCAGCATAAATCTCAGCTTCAAATTGTGTGAGATGAAAATGAAAATCCTCAGAGTTTTTATAGCCAAAAGCTAGCGCTAATTTTAGCAGATGCCATTAATTCTCTCAATCATTACTTACGCATTTGCTAAATTTGAAGGAGAATATTCCAATCGTCTTACAGTCGTCATAGCAATTTGCTATTCAAGGAGATTCTTTCCTCGATTCAAATTTAAAACTTCCCTCCCGACTGCCAGTGATTTCGAAAAAGAATCATTTTACTTTGATTTGGAATAATCTCACCGCTTTTTTAAATTGGCATATTTAATTTATTAAAATTTAATTCAAATGTCATTTAATTTATTTTTCAATGTCAACACTTTAAAATGGCTAGGCGTAATTTATTTTCCATCCATAATTAACTCCGAAATAAATTCCCCATGATTAAAAATCGTCCGAACTTTTAAAATTTCATGGGTCAAAATTAAAGGGGGAATTTAATTTAATGCTTAGGAAAATAATTAAATTAATTCAATTAATTCAATTTCTCCGACTTAGGGAAATTTTGCAATTAATTGCCTAGAGAAATTATTCTCACTCCCAACGCCTTTTAATTTATTAACTTTTTTAAACATCATTGAATATTTTCCATCGAAAATCATCACTTGATTCTTTGCTTATCAAATCTCGACGTTTAATATTCACTCGTTGCCTTAGGAAAATTTTAAATTCCCCTCCTTCAGACCCAAAGCGCATATAGAGGTATGTGCTTTTAATTTAATCAAGAACAATTTCAAACGCCTAACTCCAAACGCCCCATTAAAATTTAAATTTAACCTCTTCCTTAAAGGTAGGCGCATATTATACCATTAGCTTTTATTTTTAATGCCTTAGTCAAAATGTCCTTTTCAAGGGCGCAATAGACATGTAGAGCTTTCAATTTGGGGCGCACTTAGTAGGGTGAGCTCTCACTTTGAATTAGACTAACTTTAAGTTCCATGGCGCATATCTTCTTCTCCACTTCAAGTTTCAACATTTAGCGAAATTATTAATCCATCCTCCTCAAGGCGCATACAAGACCTTGCACTTCCAGATTTGAGATACTTAGAAAACCTTCAATCTTCAACCTTAATGGCGCAAATGACATAGTCAACTTTCACTTTTGGCATTAGGCGTAATATGTAACCCCCAACTTTCATGGCGCATTTCACAGGGAGAGCCTTGAGCTTCAACGTTTTAGTACTTAGAAAGTTTTCTCAAGCCTTTCTTGGGCGCAAATGACACTACCTGCAAAGGCGCATATGGCATGGTGCATTTTCATTTTACTCCGGTGAGCGCATTTGATGAGGTAAACTTTAAATTGAGGGCGCATTTGGAATGGGGTTCTTCCATTTGGCAATACTTAGAGAAATTTCGAAATCTCTTCTTCAATGCTCAGGGAGGGCGCAAATGGAGGTGTGCTTTTAGGCGCAAATGCCAGAGGGAACTTTCACTTTAACGCCATAGTCAAAAAAAAAAAAATTCATGCTTTTGAGTGGGCGCATATGGGAGTTGAGCTTTTAGTTCAAACACTTAGGATATTTTCATCACTTCAAGCATAGGCGCATATAGAAGGTTGGTTTTTCATTCAAGGGCGCAAACCAATGTACGTGCTTTTAGTTTGAAAATTTTGCTTCAAGTCACCAGGCGCAAATCATACCCTCTACTTCCAATAAAACTGGGCGCGTATTAAAGAGGGAACTTTCAATTTCAATCTCCAGGCGCAAGCGGGAGGTTGAGCTTTCACTTTGTCACTCCAGGCTCAAAGGCACATTCCATAGGAGGAGCACCCAGTTTACCTGCCCTAGAAAAATTTTGAGGCTCTTTGCAAGGTGGGGCGCAAATCATAGGTCAAGCTTTCATTTTATCACCTAGGCGCATTTCACATGAGCAACTTTAAGTTTACACCTTGGGCGCATATAGTAGGGTGTGCTTCCAATTTCGTGACTTAGCATTTTCCAAGGCTTTGGGCGCATTTGAACCATGCTACTTTCAATTCCGGCACTTAGTGAATTTTTATCAATTTGTTCTCTCCAGTCTCAAGGGCGCATTTCATAGACCCTCCTTCTATTTTATCACTTGGGCGCAAATCACACCTTGTGCTTTAAGTTTTTGTCACTTAGAAAAATTTCAAACTCTAACCACTTTGGGCGCATTTGGACCCATGGACTTCCATTTCATCATAGGCGCATATGATATGTCCAACTTTCATTTCCAACACTTAGTGAAATTTCAAGCCACCTTTTTACCCTAGGCGCATTTGACCCATGGAGGTTCTAGTTTCGACACTAAGGAACTTCTTTAAACTCTTAACCTTGGTGGGCGCATTCCATAGGTCCTCTTTCCAGTTTCGCCATGGGCGCATTTTACATGGGCAACTTCAAGTTTAAGCTTTCATTTTTTAACACTTAGAAAATTTTCCATCTCTCTTCAGCTTCTCAAGGCGAGTTTTAATGCTGAACTTGAAAATTTATCCGTTTTAGCGAATTTCATGCCTTCTGCCAGATTTCGGGTGATTTCCTCTTGCTAACCCTAATTCGCCCTGACTTTCTATTTTTAGAAAGTTCCTTGAATTTCGCGCCTTCAACTGAATTTTGACCCCAGAAAGCCTAATTTTTTGCCCTGCTCTGAATTTCGACTGATTTGTGCCGTTGATGCCTGATGCCTGTCTGCACCTGCTATTTTTAGCAACCTGCTAAAAATAGAAATTGCTCAGAAAGTCTTCAAATTTCATGTGCTAAATGCCTGAAGCGTGGTGATCATAGTTGGATGCTGCCTCTGCTTGACTGTCCTGTTCTGCCCTTGATTTTAGGAAACCCTAATTTCTTTGCCCTGGCCTGCTAAAAATAGCATTTATCTGATTTTTCATCTTCTGCAGCCCCGTTTGTCTTGAAATTCGCGCCAAGGATCCCTCATCACATGTCTGACTTGTACCTGTTGAGATTTGATGTTGACCTACTGTTTATAGCTACTTTTAACGTGACTTACTATTTATAGTAAGTGCTTGTTTCTGAGACTTCCTTAACTCTGTTTGAGTTGAAATTTGGATGCTGTGATCGTTGTCGGTGAATTTGCCTGTCTGTGCTGGCGCCCAAGGTTGACTTTCTATTTATAGCCTGCGCCGAGAATACCTTACTAAAAATAGTAAGTGCTTCGATTGTCTTCAAATTTTGCCAGCAGACTCTCTGAAGGATACTGATCATGATGGATATTTCAGTTTTGGACATTTTGACGTCAGACTCCTCATTTTTAGCTCTGAAGCTCGAAACCCTAATTTTCCGCCTATTCCTCTGATGAGCTCCGTTTGACCCCGTTTCAGTTGCATGGTGATCAATTTGCAGTTCTGAAATGCTGAGCAGCTGCCTGAGTGGTACCTGCTAAAAATAGAAAGTGGCTGATAAAGTGACCAACTGGCTGTCAGATGATTTTGCATGTCACACTGCCCGAAAAATCTTGAAAAACCCAGAAAAATCTTCAACATGCAAGTATCGGCTAAAAATAGCAAGTTTCAAAAAAGTGACCAGTTCCATTTGCATGTTACACCGTTGCGAAGCTCTTGAAAAACCCAGAAGGAATATGCCGACATGCGCTGAGAAAATCTGCGTGCAAACCCTAATATCGGCTTCTGAAGGTTGAACCCTGAAAGTCATCATCCTGCTTTGCATGTCATATCACTGTGAAGGTCTTGAAAAACCCAGAAAGAATCTCCGGATATGCATCAGAAAATGTAACATGTGAACCCTGGAATCTGCTCTGGAAGCTGGACTGCTAAAAATAGCAAGTCGTCCGTTTTTGCTCAAATTTTGTCAGAAATGAACTTGAAGTGTTCAAAATGTAATGAAGTTGTCAAAATGTGAAAATCTCGAGAAAAATCAACCCCAAGTCGACACTTTCTAAAATAGAAAGTTGGCGGAACTCAGTGAAAATTTAGGGGTTATTTGTCGGAAGCATTGTAATAGCATTGTTAGGCTCAAAAGTTGACCAACCAACTCAATTTGACCCCAAAGTGACCTAAAGATGTGAAACCCTAATATTAGACTTGGTCAAGTTTTATGTTTAAGCTCGCGGGTGGGAGCATCCCCGGAAAGCAGATAGCAGAAAAGAAGCAGAATGAGAGAGAGAGAGAAAACCAAAGCCAAAAGACCAGAATGGAGCAAAAATCTAGGGGTCCCCATTTTGAATGGGGCGATGTGTGAAAAGGTCACAACATTTCCAGTCAAAAGTCATGCACATTTCTGGCACGATTTTTAGCTCTGTGATCATGTTTTTTTTCTTCTGCATTCTTGGCCGTGCGAAAGGTTTCCAGATCGTGTGTTCTTTCTCTCTTGTTTGGTCGCGATTTCAGTTTCTTATTCTGGGCGTGGGTTTTTTGAAGGTTTCTAGTCGCGTTTTTTTGCTCCTATTTGTCGTCCTGTTTCGGTTTCGTCTCATGGACGTGTTTCTGAAGACAGTTATTTTGGGTGATGTTTTTTTTGAGGCACAAGTTTTGTCGTCTTTGTGTCTGCATTTTTGGCGCACGGCTCTTCTCTGATCAAGAAATCGACTCTCCATTATGAGCTGCAACTTGGGCACGACCTGCTACATCGTGATGGGGTTTTCCAAATTTTGATGGTTTTTTGTGGAGATTTCTTGAGATGTGGGTCTCCTCTTCTGTGTGGGTTTTATGCCTTAAAAAAATTATGGAGTGTTTTTAATTTTTTTTTTCTTGAAAAAAATTATGTGTGGCTTTAAATATTTTTTGAAAAAAATTTTGGAAGGTTTTTAATTTTTTTTCTTGAAAAAATTCTGGTGGGTTTTAATATTTTTGTCCCTATAAAAAATTATACTTGGGTTTTGGTTTTCTAATTTTTTTGCCTGAAAAGATCATGGGAGGGTTTATAATATTTTTTTCCTCAAAAATTAAGGGTTTTCTCCTGTATGCCCTAGTCAGGGTTTCCGCAGTTTAGGAGGGCTCTCTGGTTTCTGGAATGGTTTTTACCGTTTTTTCCTCAAAAACGATGTTTTGTATGTTGATCCGTGTCTCGAATTCTATATTGGCTTCTATAATTTGCAGAGTTGTGTGGGATTCCTTTGTGGGTTTTTACTGTTTTTTTTGAAAAAAACGATGCTTTGTAAACTTCAATTTCAGGGTTTTGCGATTTTTTCCTCAAAAATCGTGGTTTCTTGCAGTCTCTTTTGGAGCGTCATGCTCATCTACAAAAGTTTGGAGGGTTTTGTAATGACCCTTAATTTGAGATTGATCCTATCGACAAATAACGCAAGAATGAAGGAAAAAGAATTGAATTATACTTGACTTAGCTTAAGACCAATTGTATTAGCTCTATCTAAACATCAATTGATTATGTGATTTCATCCCATTATTATGGCTTACTTAATAATACCCTGCTAAAGTTATTATTGTTTGTTTTCTCAATCATAGGTATGGTTGAATAGGATGGCTGCAATGGGATGCCCGTAGAGTGCTCCTTCCAAGCCCAAGAGAGGATATGACGAGCCCTCTTGACCCAACAATGGCAGACCGACAGTCATCATTGTGGGTGGGGTACTTGGAAAGCCTCTAGCACCTGCTATCCCCTTTTGCACCTCCTATTTCCCATCTCCTATGACTGATAACCTATAAGATTTAAATCTTAATTGTATGCAGATTAGAGATATATTCATATGCATATATATGTATATTGATGTACTTCTTCATGTTGATCCAACCATGCGATAGTTTGGAGGAAGGATTTCCATAGGAGGCCCATAGATGCTCTCTCTAGGCCCAAGAGCGGATATCACCCCCTTGGCTCCCGATGGCATGACGCTTAGTCATCCGTTCCGGGGAGTGGCGTACCTAGGGCAGAAATCTAGTACTTGCTCAACCCATCGGTTCCTTCCTCTCATCCATCAACACAATTGTTTGATAATACCGACAACTTGCATATAATGATTATCACAATAGCTAATTATCCATAAAGACACTAACTATACCATGAGAATACATATAGAAACATGAATCCATTTCCCAATAAATCAATAGATCACATTGATTAGATGAGTATCTTAGTGTGAATTGCATTCAATAATTTATTTATCAAATATATGAATACAACAACCATACTATACTTAGTATATATATATTTATCAATCCTTAATTGAATATTTATCAATCATAAATATATTTAAATATAATTGTCCCACATAATATATTTAAATGTATTTATACAGCATCAACCATAATATATTTTAATACATTTATCAATGACCAACAATTATTAAATTCCCAATTTATTCTTTATCTATTTATATTGCCTAAACTTGCAAATCGAATTCCTTTCTGCTTATTAATCTTTTATCTATTTTTTATTTATTTTGGACTGCCTTTAATTTAAATCTAAATTTCTGAAGAAGCAGAACCTACTTACCTCTCTTTCGATCTGCAGTCTTCAAACATTCCTTTTTCCTCAGCGATGACGATCCTATGATCATGTTAGAGATCCATCACTCAAGTAGCCTTTGCATGAATATATATCTTACTTCAGATATATATTTTTGTTAATAATATATTAAATCATAGACCTCTTAAAACTGTTGATCCTTATTCATTGAGTCCAATCTGATTTCTGAATCATATTATATTCTTGCATACATAAAATCTGCTTATCTCCCCCCTTAATCTTTTGCTGAGTATGCTTTCATTTATATCCCCACGGTTGAGTGAAAAGGCATCTTCGGAAAGTAATGACCTTCCATTATTCTATCGCTCCCTTTGATAACTTCATTGCTACCTTTATTAATGCTATTTGCTAATGGCTGCCTTCTTGTAATGCAGCCTTTATTTAAGCTGAATCGCTGCTTGTTAGTTTAATTGTTGCCTTGATAATTATTTACGATTGCTACCTTTTGTAATCTTTCTAATATATATTTTATATTGTTTCTTAATATATTTATTTATTTATAAAACATGATGTATAACATAGGCATGCTCATGTATTAATGATTGTAAATATTAATTTATTTTATTTGATAATGGTATTATCATTATAATATTATTTTTAATAATATTAGGACTTATATTTTTTTTTTATATCTGTTTTATTTGTTTATTTAATTTAAAGCATAGTCATTTTGTAATGTCCCCTTTTTCGGCATGATCGTGTTTGATGGTGGTTAGCCTATTACTTAGACTCTCGTAGGCTTACAGGTTGGGTTAGAGGGTCAGTGGCATTATCTAGAGGAGTTTTGTCGTTCTCAATTCAGAGTTCAGTGATTGGCTCGGAGCAAGCCTTGGCAATTCAGGAGTTGACAGGTTCTGACAGCACAGAGATATATGGAGTTTTGAGGAAGTTATGATTATTTAAGTGATTTAAGTTATATTAATTTAATACTTTATTATAAAGTCAAATTGACTTTATTCTTTTTATATCACTTAAATATTTATAAAAGGGGTGATCTAAAAATTAAATCACTTATGCATAGAAGTGGGCGCCCAAGTAAGTCATGCCTTTTTGGATATAAGGCATTTTGGCAATGAGAAACTCACTTCTTGATTATTTCGATTTTGCCTTTGGTTTTCTTCTGTGCTATCCTCTATGATCAAGGTTTGAGCAATACTTCCATTAGAGAACGAGATCTCTTCGATGTTGAGCATTTTTGAGACTGTGAGAGACCAGTCAAATTAGTGCAACTGTGAGGGCTTCATTCAGAAGTTCTACATGCTTCAATCAGAGTTTTATTATTCAGTTTATACTTGTTTGCAATAAGGGGGTTTCTTCACCAGAGACGTCATCTTCAACCAATCTCAGCTTTCAGCTTTGTTCTTTTGGTTTCTTCCTTGGCCGTACCATTTGCCTTGGGATTTGTGCCTTCCTGGAGGTTTGGCGTGTGAAGCTAGAAGCTAAAGCGCCTTCTTTTTTGTTCCTACTTGAGCTTCATTCTTGGCGGCTACTCCTATTAGCCCTTTGTATCCTGTTTCAGAGTGGGAGAAGTCATTTCTGGAGGCCAGGCGTCCATATTTGCTAGTTTTCACCATTCTTGGCTGGTGAGTTGACTTATTTTCTTAAATAAATAATCTGGAAGCTTTCGGGTATGTTTATCATTTGTGACCTATTTGTTTCAGTTGAATAATACCTTCTGCACTTTCATTTTGTATAAAATAGCTCAGATTTACATTTTATGAACATTTTATACGATGCGCCCCTTCTCTTCTATCTACAAACTTTCTTTAAAAAAACTAAAAAAACACAAATAAGATAAGAAAATACAGGGGTTTGAGTTGTGAGCCAGCAGGGTTCATCACACATTTTCAGATTTGGTTTTCTTGTGGATATTTTTATTATTAATAATAACAATTACAATATCAACTTGTTCTATTTTGTAAATATAATAATTGTATTATAATTATAATATTATTTAATTTACAATTATTTATATGTATATTTTTTTATATTTATTTTATTTGGTTATTTGTATTTCAATTCTTCATATTCTAGTGTTATAATTTTGGGGGCATGACTGCCGATTTTTCCTCAAAATCGTGGTTTCAGTTTGTGCAATTGTTTTCGGTGTCTCCGGCTACAGGGAGGGGCAGCTTTGTTACCCAACATCAAGTTGGCTGTTTTGTGATCAGTTTTGGTTATTTCCAGAAGTTCTACAATTTCTAGGAGGGTTGGTGGCAGACTCATCTCAAGTGGCAGAGTTAGTGGCAGGCTCTTGTCTTTTGTTGCAGAAGCATTCTAAAGAGAAGGGGGCACCCTTCTTTGTTTTTGTGGGTAGTTAGAACAATGACCATTAAGGGAGGGTATTAAATATATTAAATAATATAATGGTCATCTTAGTTAGGTTAGATAGTTTCTATTTTCGCCTTTTGTTTACGTTTGTTTCTTTTAGAAACATTGTCTTTGTAAATCTATTTAAGGAGCCTTCATCTCCTTTGTTAATACATCGAATATTTTACCATATGTTTTGTAATAGTTCTATCAATGTTTATTATGAGTGTTTATTAAACCAAGAATAACCCAACGTCCATCATTTTCCATGAGTCTTGGGGACTATTTGGGAGATTCGAAGATTTAATTTTGTTACAAATGATTTAAAGATGCCATTGGAAGTTTCCATTTGCAAGAGCATTACATCCCACAATGAAGGAAATGCTTGAGGGTTAACAAAAATATAGTAATTTGCATTAGACAGTCCACGAAAAAGGAGAAGCCATCATATAAGAATAATAAAGGAGATTGTGGGCCACCAAAGGAAGAATTCCTATGGATTAAGAGGGCAAGTAGGATACATATCAACTGTTTGGTGTAATATCCACTAGAAACAATGTACACATGGCACTCAATGTAAACAATTCAGCTGCTTAGTGAAGACATTCAAATCAATGCAAGGAAAAGGAATTGTGCAGCCAACAATCATATTGGTGTTAAGTAATATTATAAAATGGAAATATAACTAAAGTTTATTTTTAATCAAAGAGCATTTAAAAAGGTAGGTCTATTGGGAGAAAGTTCTATTTAAGGGAGGCCAAGCAAGGAGAAAGGGACATAAGTAGAAACATTATATTATTTGGTTTTACTCCTTATGGCACATGGAACTTCAATTCAATTAACTAATTAATTCAAGTAAGTATTGTTGAGAACAATAACCCATTATCTTCACCTAATTTGAGTAATCATAGGGTGATAGATAATTTCTATGAGAGTGTGCCATGTTTTGTGAGTAGTAATCATCCAGGGCCTTTTGATAATGAAAGCATAAGTGGAATCAAGGATGAAGTCTTCACATGGGAATTGTGGACTCAAGGAGATTTCTTTAGCGTTGGCTTCAAGGTGTCAATAAAACAAGTCTTGGTAGCTGCTGGTTACTCTATTGCAGCGGAAAAGAGTGAAGTTTCTAGACTTATTACTCATGAAGTTTGGGAGAAAGATGGACCAAAACAAATTATTTACTTTCTTGACAATTCGTCTCTCAAGTTGAGTGATGTTTTGGCTCATCCTAGTCCTTTGAGGGAATGGGAATTGAGGACAACATCTATTTTGTGCTTCATTGATGCTGATGTTTTCATGGATGGGCTACATGGGTTTATCAAAGAAGACACTAACTTCTTGAATTTTCATTTTGCTTTGATTAGTAGTTGGAGAAGTGTTGTGTACTCTTTCCGGTGCATTGGAGAACATTTTCAATTGGGTATCCATGTTTGGAATCCTCAGTATGGTTTGATGGAGATTGTTATAAATAGAAAGAGGAATCTTTGGAAAGACAAGGATTCTATTTTCAGTTTATTTGATGTTGTTCCCATCCTTACCACCCATTCGATGGTTCCTTTTTCTCATCAATTGATGGATTGGAGAGATGCTTCGAACAAAAGATGGTTTAATAATGGGTTGAAGTTCCTTGAGGGAATGTTTCCAGCCTTGGGCATGGACAGTTGTCATATTATGAATGCTGATTTCCAAAGTTGCAGCAGCTGTTCAACTCCTTGTATGCTGATTTTCCTAAAATCAGACTTAAATTGGTTAATTTCAGACTTCATGGGCAGCTAGTACATTCATTTTTTCTCTTCTCAATCTCTTTTCAATGACGGTTTTTGGTCCCAAAGGTGGGAAATGATGTTTCATAGTGATTTGGATCAGTTTTGGATGGTGTTCAAATTATTTTTCAGTGATCATCTTTGTTCAATCTTTAGCACTAGTGTTAGGGGCAGTGAACCTTTGCTTGATTTGGTTCAATTTTTTGAGACTATGGGGGAGAGATTGGTGGAAATTTTTAGAAATTTTCTTGAATATGTTAGCATTATTCAAAGGGGGTATTATACATCCTTGTGGAGTTTTGAGGATGCAGCTGTTATGACTTTGCAAAGAGTTGTTTTTTCCTTTGCAATTAGCTATGATGGACACACACTTGCTGTTGTGACTCGGTTTGTTACTTTGAGGAGTTATGTTGATGAGAATATTTTTGAGTTGCTTAAATTATTCTTCATTGTTCTCAGAATGGTGATTGACATTGACATTACAGATGGTAATTCCTCAGAGTTTATTGATCATGAGACACTGCTAGATTTTGATTCAATTTCTTCCATGTTGTTCGACTTGAAGTTCAGGCATGTTATCACTTTGAGGTTGCAGGGATGGTTAGTGCAATTATGGTGCAATGATTTCATTTGTATGATCAGAGTAGAGCAGCATCAGCATGGTGGGGTTTTTTCAAAGATGGACATGGGACCCCGGGATCCTATATGTTTGGTGGGATCAGTTTGGAGTGTTGTGGCATTGCTTGAGGACAAGCAATTTTGGGAAGGGCGGACTGTAATGTCCCTATTTTAGCCATACACTCTTCTTTTGGACTTAGCCTATTTCCGGAAATCCGTATGCTAAGCTGAAGTATAAAACTAGGGTTTTCTCTTTCAGATACTGCTTAGTTGGCGTTCAGAGGATGTTGTGCAGACTTACTATTTATAGCAGTTTGCTATTTTTAGCAAGTCTATCTTTTGGCAGTATCTATCTAGCAGCAATTCAATCCTTTGTAGTTCAGTGTTCAGTTTGCCTTTCTGATGGTTTTGAAGTTAACTTACTATTTTTGGCATTTACTATTTTTAGTAAGTTCATTTTTGGCAGAAGCATCATCATCAATTTGGTTTAGTTTGGCATTTGTCAGTTTGCTATTTTTAGCAATTCATTAGTTGCAGCTTGGGTATTGTATTTGGGTATCTCCTTGGACTAAGTTTCAGACTTAGTCAATTTTCATGTCTTGAAGTTGTACCCCACGCCTAGGCTTGATGACTTCAAGTTGTTTTAAAGAAGGGGACATAAAGGGGTCAAGTGAGCATTTAATTATTTAATAAATGCTTTATTGTTGCAATATGAAATGGATGCCTAAAAGGGAAGTTGAATGATATTTTATTATTTCAAAAAGTAAAAAGGCAAAAAGGTGGCGTCCCTTTTGGAAGTTGAAGTGATTCAACTTCTTGGAATTTGAAGAGTTCTTGTTGCTTCATTTGCCAACTAAAGTTTATATATTGCTGCTGTTTGAAGAGCTGATTATCCAATGTTTATGCTAATGTTATGCTGTCGGAATGACAACTTGTTTTTTACTTCGAGGGATGCTTACCTCCTAGTTCCAATCCAATTTCGTGTTTGAAAGATAACACCTAGTTGGTATTATTGCTGCTTCTCAATCAGACTAGCAGATTGTGCTTCAAAATTGGTGAATTTTGGTGAGAACTTCAGTTTTTATGTTGCTGGTGTATACACAGCTGAAGGTGGTTTTCATTTACAGCTTTTGGTATGAATTTATTTTGGTTATGGGTATTTGATCATTGCATTTCTATGATAATGGCGACCATATTTGGAGGTTTTCAGATTTTAATTCCAAGTTTTGATTTTTCCAAGAGAAATCGCCCCTCTACAGGGCCGTACCATCTCATGAGTGCTTTGGGATTCGTGCAAGAATAATATCTTGAGTTTTGATGCAGTTTTGTAGTTTGAGTTTGGGTGCCATCCTCCTAGAAGGTCTTTGCAAAACATTCCAGCTTATTCGGAGGTATTTAGAAGGAGTTGTGAACATTTTTATGAGTTTGCTGTTTGCTGATAGACATTTCCAGATTGCAGATTTTTATATCAGACTTGTTAGTTTTTGATATAATGCTAGTTTGAGCTTCATTTTTATATCATTATTGTATTGTAAGAGTTAAAGGAAGTGTTACTCTAACCTTTGATGGATTTGGAAGCATATCTTTCTTATTTGCAGCTGTTTAATTCATTGTAAAGCTGCTTAGTAGTACTAACAGCTATTTATTTTATTTGCTGCAATTAGTTTAAATTTCATACTCCCACGATTGAGTGGTTGAGTTTAAATAATCATCTTTATTTAATTGTAAGTTTCCCCCCACTAAATAAGTGGCTGTGTGGACTATATTCCCCCCACGTTAATAAGTGGAAGTGAGGATATAAATGGCTGGCTTGCCGCCTTTAATAATGTAATAATCTTACCCACTGAATAAGTGGAGTATCCCCACTGCTTGTGGATGCCTGCATCAGCAGATGAATTGTAATTTCAGTTCAGTTTATTCCTAATGATCCTCTAACCATATGCTATCACCTCGCCCACACTGGGATCTTGGTGAACATTCTTGGTTAGAGTTACTTTCCATGCTGATTTGCATTTGGAGCTAATGCTAATCAGTGATTGGTTGCTGATTTGTGTGTTAAATTTTGGAAAAAAAATTAAGGGGAATATTTCAGATTAATTGGTGAAATCGATTAAGTTGAATTTAATTAAATCAGAAGAAGATCAAATATTCCATTTAGGATACTACATTTTTCACATTATTCTTGTCTTGTTAAAGCTTAGTCTCTTCATTCCTAAGGATGCATACTTGCTAATTTCTGCATTAATACTAAAATCCATTACCATTATTTGAGCAGCGAGTAGAATTCTAACCAGGGTTATAACATTTAGGCTCCTCTGACATTTAGGTTAATAACATTCTCCAAATCAAAAATGGGTGATGGTATAAATAGGTTAAAAACTGTCTCGATTTAGTTAAAGTTGACAAATATTCCTAGGAAGAAATCAGAAAGTGACACAAAATAAAGTACACACAATTCTTTTCAGATGGGATTCCATGAAATAAAAAAAAAGGTTTCATGCCTGACCAAAGAGTCATGTAAGCAAAATCTGACAAAATGAATTGAGATATTATATCAACCTTAATAGCAATAGCCAATGCATCCAGAAGATTTCCGTCAGAGCTCGACACCAGTCCCTCGATCCCAACAAAATTTCCCCTCCGCTACCTTTAAATTTGATAGGTCAATACCTGCCCCTGCAATCATTGGACAGTGGTCATGGTTATAAACTCAAAAAAAACTGGTTTTCTTTCAGCCAACCAAAAATTCAATTATAGTTGAAATCTAACCAATTCATTTTTTAATGAATTATCACCAGGATGCAGAAAAGCATTAAAAAAGGATAGCCACTTTCATACAAAGACTGAGTCTTACAATAAACTAAATAAATGTCTCTATATTCAGCAGAAACATTAGAATTTTTCAATTACATAGTTTATCTCCATAAACTAATTAAAATACCTTACAATGATTTCAAAAAGGATAAGGACATACAACTTCCCTTACAGGATAATTATTACAGCTTTCCTTGCTCAAGATTGAGGCACCTTTTTTCTGGCATAAGTTTTATGGTACACATCATAAATGAAATTCTCAAACATTCTATCTCTTAGATAGTCTTTTTGTTAAATAAAGTTGCAAACGTTTATGAATCAACTATCAGTTAGAAACTTAGAACTTTTACAGTCCCATAAAACCATTTAAGCAATAAAGACTACCATTTCCTAGCTCAAGATATAGGTGAAGCTTTCTAGACTAACTCCAAGATCCTCAGTAATGTTTTTCTTCAGAGAGAAAGAACTGAAGATTCTTCCCACAAAGATCCTAATATATCCCCAAGTTCTGCATTCAATGAGTCACCCTAATATTGAATACCAATCAACTCCTTGATTTAAATTTCTTTCAAATACAATTCGTCCAAGATCTCACATGTAACAACTGCATGCCTTGACTTAAAAAATAAAAGTACAAAACAGGATTGTCCAAAATAAAACTATTTCCATGGCCTCACTTGAACCCTAGGGGGGGTAGAGTACACCCTCTTTTTTGAAGAAAACACACACACACACTTATGCAAGATCTATCAATAGAGAACACAAGATGCACACATCATTTTACGTGGAAACCCTTGCGGGAGAAAACCATGGCAAAATATTGCTTTTATAGGAAACTTCTTACAACTTCGTAGGCACCAACCCATAGAAGACACCAATCCCCTCCACTAAGCACCAACTCGGTAAGAGACACCAATCTCTTGAGTGAGAGGCTCCAATCTCCCAATATAGCAAAGTAGAAGGAACCAACCTTCAAAATGCAAAGTAATAATAGTGTTTTGGATCTGCTCTAGATGATCTTCAAAATCTGCTCACAACATCAACGCGATGTCCTTTAAGACTTTGCTCTTAAATCTACAATACACCTTCACTCAGATCTGCAATAAGATCTTCAATGATTGCTCTCAAATCTGAAGTATATCTTCACATAATTCTGCACAATATCTGCTCTTCTCTGCTGTAAATCTGCTCTAAAATTAGGAATGATATTCAATGAATGGTTGTCCAAATGATCCACTAATATCTCTCTTTAAAACACCTCCATGATGCCTTTTCACCAACGGTCACAACTACCTAATTAGGTCAGCCAAGATAGCATTTTATTTATTTTTATGAATTGGTCGGCTCCAAGAGGGGCTCAGCCATAATAATCAAAAAAATATTTTGCAATTTTAAAACACTTTGGGAAGGGCGCCAAGAGTCTAAGGGTCGGCCCTTAGTAGCAAATTTATTTATTTTATTTTACTTCCAATTTTCTTGCAACTTAGGAGGGCGAACATATGTTGGCAACCAATTTATGCATTTAATAAACTCCCCTTCACAGCCAGCCTTTGACATCAATGACAACATTTTCAACAATCTCCCCCTTTGTCATTAATAGCAACCTTCTAAAGAAAAGAATCTTGGAATGCAACAAAATTTCTCCCCCTAACAGAATGCTCCCCCTTACTCTACTCCTCCCCCTTTGACATCAATGGAAAAGGGTATCCAGGGCTAATTGAATAAGACAATGAATAGCTCCCCCTTTACATATACTTCTCTTGAAGAACTTAGTGAATGGATGAGAGTGACATCACTCCCAATTTCTCCCTCTGGTACTCAAAAGTCTCTTTTGGAAGAGGCTTCATGAAGATAATTGCAATCTGGTCCTTTGTAGCAATCTACTCCAACTTTACTTCCTACTCAAGAACTTGCTCCCTAAAGAAATGATACTTGATTGGAATATGCTTTGTCCTAGAGTGCATGGCTGGATTCTTTGATATGTTGATGGCACTCGTATTATCACAGAGTATGGGAATGGGATGCTCATATTCAACCTTAACATCTTTCAAAGTTGTTCCATCCATAAAACCTGTGTGCAACAAGCTACTGTTGTAATATATTTTTCCTCTATTGTAGATAGGGAAATTGATGCTTGTTTCTTACTTAACCAAGATACAAGGCAATTTCCGAGAAAGAATGCTTCTCCACTAGTGCTCTTCCTATCATCAACACTACCTACCCAATCTGCATTCATATATGCTATAAGGGTGAAATCTTCACCCTTTGGATATCACAATCCAAAATCCATAGTCCCCTTCAACTATTTCAATATTCTCTTGACTGCATTAACATGGGTTTCCTTCAGAGCTGCTTCAAATCGTGCCACTAAACCAACAGCTTGCATAATACCAAGCCTTGTAGCTGTGACGTATAGAAAACTTCCAATCATAGATCTATACATAGTCAGATTTGTTGCAAGAGATTCATCATCTTTGCTTAATTTACAACCAGTAACCATAGGAATACTTATTGGATTACAATAATCCATCCTAAATTTTTGTAACATCTCCTTAACATACTTGGTTTGAGATATAAAAATCCCTTTATCTGATTGAGAAATTTGCAAACCAAGGAAGGAAGATAGTTCACCTAGCATCAACATCTCAAATTCTTTTTGCATGTTGGAGGCAAAGTCTTGGCACATCTTATCACTATTACCCCCAAAAATGATGTCATTGACATATACCACAACAATCGACAACTTATCTCCTTCATTCTTGATGTACAGGTTGCTATCCATAATTCCTCTTTTCAAGCATTGCTCTTGAAGATACTTGTCTAACCTTGAATACCAAGCCCTTGGGGCTTGCTTTAGTCCATAAAGAACCTTCTTCAAGCTACAAACATAATCCTCATTCTCTGATAGAATGAATCCTTCAGGTTGTTCAATGTACACTTCCTCTTCTATATTTCCATTTAGAAAGGCTGACTTGACGTCCATTTGATAAACTTTGAAATTCTTGAAACTTGCAAGAGCTAAGAACATTTTGATAGCCTCTAATCATGCAACAAGGGAAAATGTTTCTTCGAAGTCTATTCCTTCGAATTGTGCATAGCCTTTGCACACAAGTCTCGCGTTGTTCCTTGTGACTCCACCATCATCATTTAGCTTGTTTCGAAAAACCCAATTGGTTGCAATAACATTCTTGCCCTTAGGTCTTGGGACAAGCTCCCAAGTTTCATTCTTCTCTATTTAATCCAATTCTCCATCCATAACCTTGATCCAGTATTTGTCTTCACTTGCTTTTGAGAAGCTCCTTGGTTCAACTTTGGAAAGCAAACACAAATTTGCATGTTCTATTGTATTGGCAAGTCTTCTTCTTGTTTGAATTTCAATGTCTTTGTCTCCAATTATTAGATCTTTAGGAGGCTCTTTTGAACAAATCAAGATGGTGTCATGGGTGGTGTCTTTGATGGAGTCTTTGGATTTCTTTACTCAACTTCTCGGTTTTCAATTTTTTCCTCCATTTCTTCTTCTTTGCAACTTCTTCCTTTTGATAATCAATTTCTTGTACTATCTCCTTTTGATGCCTTTCTTCGCCAACCCTCACATTTGCACTTTCAACAACTTTGTGCAATCTCTTGTTATAGCATTTATAAGCTTTCCTCCTTGTAGAATATCCAAGGAAGATACCTTCATCACTTCTGGAATCAAATTTTTCCAAATCTTCCTCATCTCTTCTTAAATAGCATTTGCTTCTGAAAACCTTGAAGTATTTTACTTATGCAGGCCTTCCCTTCCAAAGTTCATATGGAGTTTTTCTATTATTTACCCTAATTTGTTCTCGATTTGAAATATAGACAACTGTATGGACCGCTTCTTTCGAAAAAACATCAGATATCTTGGACTCATTTAGTATAGCTCTTGCCATTTCTTGAATTGTTCTATTCTCTACTAAGGCTTTGAATGCCTTAAACTTCTCAATTGCTTCAGATTTTTCTATAAGAAAAGCTACCCAAGTCATCCTAGAATAATCATCAATCAACAACATAAAAAAAATCTCACCTAGCAAGCTTTCATCCTTGTTGGCCCACACAAATCAGTGTGAACAAGTTCCAAAGGCTTTAGCGTAGAACACTCCTTAGATTTGACGCTTGACCTTGTTTGTTTGCCATATTGAAACTGTTTGCAAATGATATTCGAAAGCTTTTCTATCTTCAGCATGTCTCCTATGGCTTGCTTTTTGTTGGTCTTCACAATGTTATCAAAGTTCAAATGTACCATCCTTCTATTCCAGAGCTAACTTTCATCTTCTTGCCCCATATAGCATTTTTCACTTTTGACCTCATTGAGAACGTACAGATTACCATTTGTTCTATAAGCATTAGCTATCAATTTTCCTTCTTTCATGATTTTACATCCTCCAAAATGAAACATGAAAGTGTGCCCTTGGTCACACAACTAACTCACACTTAAGAGATTATGCTCCAACCCTTCAACATATAAGACATCCTCAACTTTAGTTCTTTCATTATCCAAATTAAGTGTCCCTTTACCTTTTATGCTTGTTGTAGCATTGTCCCCAAATTTCAACATTCCTTCATTCACTTTCTTTAGAGAGAGAAATTCGCTTTTGTCACCGGTCATGTGGGTTGAACAACCACTGTCAACATACCATTTGTCTTTCTCATCTTGGGCATGTAGTGCAACTTGTACAAGCATGGATTTTTCTTCCATTTCTTGTTCCTTCTCTTTCCAAACCTTGTTTGATTCATCCTTTTTCTTGTCACAAACATCCTTCTTATTTTGTCTTGGAGGCTCAGGAAAAATAGTTCTGCAAAAATGTATTGTGTGCCCAAAATTGTTGCACTTGTGACATAATGTTATAATCCATCAGAGGAGAAAATGAATTATAATACCTCTTCATGAGTTCAAAATCATTCATTGTGTGAGCTCTACAATTTATTGCTTTATGCCCAAACTGATTACATGAAAAGAGATAACCATAGAAAGAATATTGAAACTTGGTTGTGCGGGGCTTCCTTGGAGGAAAGGACCATTTGAGGTTTTCCTCATTAGTTCTTTGAAACTATGAGGCTTTATCCTCCTTCTTTTCCCCTTTGTTTGTCTCATTTTTGCTTTGTTCCATTTTATTATCTTCTTTGTTCAACTCCTCTTTATTGGAACTTTTGAGGGCTGCAGCATAATTCTTACTTTCCAACTTCTTTGTAGTTTGTGAACTTTCACCATCAAGAAACCAAGACCACTTTTGATAAATGGTGATCTTTGTGAGTTGATAAGGTCCTCTAATATTTCAAAACTTTTATCAAACTTTGTGTTCTTGTTGAGCTGATCTTTAGTCTTTTCTAGCTCCTTCCTCAAGGAAACGATTTCAGATTCAAGCTTCTCACACTGTAATTCCTTTGATTTTAGCTGATCTTTTAAAACATCTTCAATGTGCTAGGCTTCTACTGCTTGAGTCTTCAAATCCATAATTATCTTTCCGGACTTTTCACTGTCTTCTCAAATTTGGTCTTTCAACTTTGAATTCTGCTTCTTGAGTCTTTTGATTTCATCTATGGCAACAGTAAGTTCTTCCTCAAGATCTTCTATAGTATCTTTCTCTCTTTCGATCTCTTCATTCCCTTTGTCTTCGCACCTTGGAGCTTCTTCTTTTGTTTCTGTGGCAATGAAGAGAATTTCTTCTCAACACTAAAATTTTGATCCATCCTTTGCCAAGTAACATTCACCAAAGTAACCGTTCATTACTCCAATCTTTACCTAAAATCTCTCTCCAATCCATTTGTATGAACACAAATGGACTTAAGATGACTGTAAAGGGAGGTAACAGCAGCATTCCTATCCTCTTTTTGATCCACAACATCCCAAGGTATGCTTCTCCCATCATTAGTAGTTTCCAATAGCCTATGATGATAGCCTTGGGCATAGATTCTCACTTCAAAAGTGGCTCCACCATGCTGAGGTTGTGTTACTCTAATCATCATATGAGCTTCATCTAGAGGGAATTTAGTGATGCTTGTAATCTTAACACCAAGGATCTCCACCCCATCATCCTTTAAATCACAATAGTTCTCCTCTCCTTGTAGTGAATTCACAAGGTCAACCATCATGCCATAATGATCCAATCCATCATGATCCATCAAAGGAAACAAACCATGAACGATCTTGGGCGGTCCCATAAGCAAATCAACTGGTACCACCTTGTAACTAAACACCACACCAAGATCCCATATCTTATTATTATCATCACTTGTGCTATCATATCAAGAAGTGCTCCATCATCCAACTCAAAGAGTGGATTATCAAAGAATGATTTAGCATCCATCTTGAACAACGGGTTATCAACAATATTAACACTATCTTCATCATCTAGCTCAAACCAATCCTCTTGCTAATCTAAACTTTCATTTTCAAGTTTCTTGTAAAAATGTACTAGATCAAAATCTTCCTAGATGCTATCAAGCTCTTCAATCATTCTTTTGATTTCTTCAGCTCTTTGTTCATTCTCTTGCTCCCTAAAAAGCGTTGTATCGGCTAGTTGATCTTCTACCTCCATTAGTGTTATCCGAGTATTTTCTAACATGTCTTTTGTTTAATCAAAGCTCAAGAGAAAGCTCATCAACCTTTCTCTCTTTTTCTTTGAATGCACTAATAGCTTCTTTTGCAAATTCGATGGCATAATCTCAATCTCTAATAAAGTGTAAGTACTCTATTTTCACAGTTTCCAAAGAGTCTTTGATAAGATGCGAGTTTGAAGAAGTAACTCTACCCTCAACACCTTTCTGCATGAGGATTTCAAAGATCTTGTGAGTGCTGTCCAAACTCGTGAGGACTTGAATCTCTTTCTCATTGGTGACCAAGAGTTGATTCTTCAATTCACATAACTCTCTAGGTCTTTGTTCAACCAAGTGACTTGGTTCTCCATGTAGCAAAGATTCTGAAGTATCTTCATTTTTAGTGGCCTTATGATCTTCAAAATCTACTTTTTCCTCACAAACACCTTGATCAAAAGTCTTGGCAGCACCATACTCAAATAGTAAGTCATTACTAATTGTCAATTTAAAATCTTCATCATACTCTTCTACTAAATTCACTGAGAAGTAAAACTGGTGCTCTTCATGCATGGGAAATTCCCACTCAAAATCTGGTTTGCTATCATTGGAATGATGTAGATGCTACTCATTAGGTGTTGTTTTGAAAATTCAATAGTATCAAATCTTTCATGTTGAAGATTCAAAGAAAGAACTTTTGGAAACAAAAGTTGAAACAGAGATGCATGAAGAGGCCATAAGTGCTGATCCAAATGAGGAAGAAGTTCGGATAGTTAAAGATATGTGTTCAATCAGCAATTTGCTTCATCACAATTCCAGAGAATGCTTGTTTGAAAATCAAGTCAAGGAGGAGAAAAAGAAAGAGAAAGCTAAAGTCTCTTCCTACTTCAAAGCTGATTTGATCAATTCTTTTGAATCATGTGTAGAAGACAACATGGAAGAGGAAGCTTCTAGTAGTTATAAGGCAGATTTCTCTTCGCCTGAAATCAAGCTAAGGCAAAAAGCTAAGGAATTGGAAGGCACTATGGATGGACTGATGAAGAGTGTTCATCACATGCGAGACAAGTTGAGGAGTACAGCTCAAACCATTTTTGAAATCTTATCCATCAAAGTGGTTCTACATCATCTCAGTCAGCATATGAAGATTGCAGCTCAAATTCACACATTGCTGATAATGGTATTCCAATTTTGTCAAATCTTGATAGAATTCATAGACATGTAGAACATTTGATTTATGATGTGCCTAGGGGAGAAGTTGTATGTTGCATTTCTATTGATGACATGAAGTCCATTAAATTTTCCTTGGAGGAAATTAAATCTAGTCTTTTGCACATCATTCGTGACAAAGACATAGTGTCCAATATTGCTGACAAGGCATCGGAGTGGAATGAACTTACCAAAGCAAAGTTGCAAGAAGTGCATGAGACTCTAATTGAAGCAGAGAATCAGATTTCTTCTGTTCAATATTCATGGCAGCAAGAAAACAGAAGAAGAGCAAAGGAGCTTCAAGAAATTCTTGATGAGCTTGATCTCATACAAGAAACATATGATTTGGAATGCTGTCCTGAGAGACCAAAGCATTCAAATTCTCAAGTTTTTCAAGCTTTTGACAACGTGATGAACCCTGCTGGCTCACAACTCAAACCCCTGTATTTTTCTTAAGTCTTATTGTGTTTTTTTAGTTTTTTAAGAGAAAGTTTGTAGACAGAAGAGAAGGTGCACATCATATAAAAGCTCATAAACTGTAAAACTGAGCTATTTTCTACAGAATGGAAATGCAAAAGGTATTATTTAACAGTAACAAATAGATCACAAGTGATAAACATACCAGAATGCTTCCAGATTATTTATTTAAAAGGATAAGTCAACTTGCCAGCCAAGAATGGTGAAAACTGGCAAATATGGACGCCTAGAATCCAGATCTGAGTTCTCCCTCTTCGAAACAGGATACAAGCCCTTGAGAAAGGTAGACGCCAAGAAATGAAGACAAACAAAAGCCAAAAGAAAGGCGTTTCAACTAGTTACTTCCAACGCCTCCCTTGAAAGGCACATTTCCCAATGCAAATGGTACGACCCAAGTAAGATGCTGAAGAGCCAAAGCTGGAAGCTGTAGAATTGTTGAAGAGGACGCCACAGGTGAAGAAACCCCCTTCCTTATTCCAAACAAGTAAACTGAATCATTAAACTCTAATTGTAGCATGTAGAACCTCTTAATGAAGCCCTCACAGTTGCACTAATTCGACTAGTCTCTCATAGTCTCAAAAATGCTCAACATCGAAGAGATATCGTTCTCCAATGGAAATATTGCTCAAACCCTAATCATAGAGGAAAGCATAGAGAAAACCTCAAAGGCAAAGTCGAAATAATCATGAATAGTGTTTCTCATTGCCAAAATGCCTTATATCTAAAAAGGCATGCATTTCAAGAAAATGACGCCACTTTTCATATTTTAAATCTTTTAGAATATATTTAAGTCACTTTCAATAGTTTAGACTTAAATATTTTGGGCGCCCACTTTAAAAATTAAGTGATTTAATTTTAAATCACTTTCCATGAAATATTTAAGTGATATAAAAAGTATAAAGTCAATTTGACTTTATAATAAAGTATTATGTTAATTAATAACTTAAATCACTTAAATAATCATAACTTTCTCAAAACTCCATATATTTTTGTGCCGTCAGAAGCTGTCAACTCCTAAACTGCCAAGGCCTGCAGTGAGCCAATCACTGAACTCTGAAAATGAGAACGACCAACTCCTCCAGAAAATACCACTGACCCTCTAACCAATCCAGTTAGCCCACAAGAGTCTGAGTAATAGGCTAACCACCATCAAACATGATCATGCCGAAAAAGGGGACATTACAGTCCACCCTTCTTGAAATTGCTTGTCCGCAAGCAATCTCAACAACAAGGAATCAACCACTCCACCAGGATCCCAAGGATAGTGTCGTATAATGTCCCTGCTATCACCAACTGTCTTCCGCTGCTCAACACTGATCTCAACTTCACCATGCTAGAAGTGGTGAAGCCAACGCATGGGACTCATCCAAATGGTAGTGCTGAACCTGTCAGTAGTCAGGTCCCAATGCAAACCAAACTCACATCCATCTGCTTTGAGGAGATAGGAATAACTGGAAGTTCCTGCAACACCATAACAATCTCCACCCTCTGCTGACTTCCTATAGGTGTGCGTTCTATCCCTCATAGTTGCTAAATGATGTGTGATCGCTCCTTTTAGGTTGTTGATATGAAACGGAACAGCACCCTCCAAACTGTAAGGCCAACCTATGGAGATGCAAAAGATACCAATAGGTTCATAGGATGATAGAGTATCATCCCTATACCGCTTTCTCGTGACGAGGAAATATTGGAACTCTCCTCGAGACTCCTGTGTAGCAATGACCCTAGTGGCTGGTCCACTAAGTGTGTGAGCTTTTATTGGGATCTCAACTAGAGGTAACTCAAAAGACGCAAGATGCATGTTGTGTATACTAAAAGAATTTCTTGAATCCCACACAACTACATATTCTTCATTTTGGTTATCTCAAAACGTTCCTCCTTTGCATGCTCTACATCTACACATTCCTTCCTTGGAAGAATTAGAGATCGAAGATGTGACTCTCTTTGTTTCTTTGCTTGATCGAGTTGGCTGCAACGTTCCTTAACTTCCTGCAAATGCTGTTTTGCATTGGCAACCAACATCTTTGTCTTTTTAGCTCTTTGTAGCCACCCATTACACAAAACTTGTGTTTGGCTCACATCTTCTAAGGTCTGATATACAAAATCAGACTTGTTGTGACTTGAATCAACAATGCATTCCTCGTTAATGACACCCTCATCTAGCGTGCCAATAGTAGGAGAACCTTCCACACTATTTTCTGGACTTGCCATGACTTTCAAATCATCATTTTGCTCAAGTGAAAGGCTGCTGTCTTGAACATCAGACTTGTTATCACATCTGATAACAACTTCTTGAGCGTTGAAAGTGTCAACGTTTCGGGTTTCCGCTTCATGATGTACAATTCCCTTATCATTCACCACTTCAGTTTCAATCCCATGTCCACCTGTAGGTTGAAGATCATGATCTGCTGATTGATCCCTTTTTAACCCCAACACATCAAAGAAACTCAATTTCTTTTTGTTTTGTGATGAGCTTTGTCTTGAAATGGAGTCTTCAGACTGCTGCAAGCTATGAGCTAATCTTTGTTGTGAAGGCATAGGTTTCTGCTGAATATTATTTGAAATGCTCTCTACATTTTGCTGCTCGTATTTCTTTGATTTCATTCGTTGCTTATTATAAACCATCCGATGCTCCATATATTGTTCGAAGTCTAAGCGATCTTTTATCTTATCTGGAAATGCTATATATTCCTCATAAGCAGCCATTACTTCATCAACAAATTTAGAAGCCATGATAACCACTTTGCTGTTCAACCCCTATGTGAGTAGTACCTATCAAACCTGTTCTGATGTGACCGCATAGAATCTGCTAACCCTCCAGGCTGGCAGGATCAGAGCTCTGATACCACTATGATGAACCCTGCTGGCTCACAACTCAAACCCCTGTATTTTTCTTAAGTCTTAGTGTTTTTTTAGTTTTTTAAGATAAAGTTTGTAGACAGAAGAGAAGGTGCACATCATATAAAAGCTCATAAACTGTAAAACTGAGCTATTTTCTACAGAATGGAAATGCAGAAGGTATTATTTAACAGTAACAAATAGATCACAAGTGATAAACATACCAGAATGCTTCCAGATTATTTATTTAAAAGGATAAGTCAACTTGCCAGCCAAGAATGGTGAAACCTGGCAAATATGGACGCCTAGAATCCAGATCTGAGTTCTCCCTCTTCGAAATAGGATACAAGCCCTTGAGAAAGGTAGACGCCAAGAAATGAAGACAAACAAAAGCCAAAAGAAAGGCGTTTCAACTAGTTACTTCCAACGCCTCCCTTGAAAGGCACATTTCCCAATGCAAATGGTACGCCCAATGCAAATGGTACAACCCAAGTAAGATGCTGAAGAGCCAAAGTTGGAAGCTGTAGAATTGTTGAAGAGGACGCCACAGGTGAAGAAACCCCCTTCCTTATTGCAAACAAGTAAATTGAATCATTAAACTCTGATTGTAGCATGTAAAACCTCTTAATGAAGCCCTCACAGTTGCACTAATTCGACTAGTCTCTCACAGTCTCAAAAATGCTCAACATCGAAGAGATATCGTTCTCCAATGGAAATATTGCTCAAACCCTAATCACAGAGGAAAGCATAGAGAAAACCTCAAAGGAAAAGTCGAAATAATCATGAATAGTGTTTCTCATTGCCAAAATGCCTTATATCTAAAAAGGCATGCATTTCAAGAAAATGACGCCACTTTTCATATTTTAAATCTTTTAGAATATATTTAAGTCACTTTCAATAGTTTAGACTTAAATATTTTGGGCGCCCACTTTAAAGATTAAGTGATTTAATTTTAAATCACTTTCCATGAATCATTTAATCATGACTTTCTCAAAACTCCATATATTTTTGTGCCGTCAGAAACTGTCAACTCTTGAACTGCCAAGGCCTGCAGTGAGCCAATCACTGAACTCTGAAAATGAGAACGACCAACTCCTCCAAAAAATACCACTGACCCTCTAACCAATCCAGTTAGCCCACAAGAGTCTGAGTAATAGGCTAACCACCATCAAACATGATCATGCCAAAAAAGGGGACATTACAGACAATCTCTTGTATGAAGAAGGTGCTAGTAAGGTTTATGTAAATCCTCTCTTTGAAAATGATGAGGAAATTGCTTCAGAGATTACTAAAGAAGGGGATTTTAGTTTGTCTTCCAGCATTGGAGAGTTGATACGTGAGTTGCACGAAGTTGAATCTATTGCTGCTCCTAGTGCAACCATTCAGCAAGAATTGGTAACTCTTGAAACACAAAGAAATGAAGGCATTCTTATTGTTCATCAACAAAGAATTGATGTGCTTGTTGATGAAGGTTTAATTTTTTTTTGATGAGGATGCTTGTGAGACTCATATCAGATTTTAGTTCATCACCATCTTCTGTTAGAGTGATAGATTTCAGAATTGTATTTGATGAAGGATTCATGGAATCTTTCAGGCAAATCATGTCACAAGATTCTGGATTCGATTTCTTCAACCAACGTAGGTTGGTTGATTATTTTTTGGAGTTTCAAGAAGCATCAATTCAGATGGAACGAGCAAGTCAAAGGATTCAGGTGAGAACAGTTCTCCGTCTGAGAAATGGTTCTTCATTGTTGTTGGTTGGGGATCCTAGTATTATTCGGCAAGAAGGTAATATTGAAAATTCTAAAGGGAATAGACCAGCATATTATTCTCAGAATGTAGTTGTGATTATTTGCTTATGTGTTGGGAAATGTCTCCAATTGAAAGTTAGTATGTGGGATCTCAAGTATATTTATATGAAGATTGGTATGCATAAAAAGGTGGTTTCTTGGAGAGTTAAGTCCCAAAATTTTAGTCCTTTGACTGCTGTTACCTTTTTTTTCTGTCATTGGTTCTTTATTTCTGATCATAAATTGGTGTTCTGGGAAGGAAATATGATCAGAAGTTGGTCTATGGTGGCATTGGAACCTTCGATAGGGGTGCCACCAATCTCATTCAAAAGCAGATATGCTTATTTTGTTGGAGATTTTTCATATTGCAGCTGCTGTTTATTGTTTGGGATGCTGATTTTTCATAAATCAGATTTCAAATTGTCTAAATCAGACCTGTTACTTGGTTGGTGTTTCCATTTTCTGACCTTCCAGTCTACTATTAGGACTGATTTTGAGCCTCAAATGAGAAAAGGATTGTTCCAGAGCAGCCAAAATTCATGTATGGGATGTTCTCTAATGTTCAACAGTGGCCTCCTCTGTTTTTTCTCCTATACCAATGTTTGGGGCAGTGAGTTGGAAACTGATTTGGTTCACCAGTTAGAGACTCATGAGGTGAAAATTGTAAGTTTTCCTTGGAGTCATCTCAATTATATCAGTTTGTTTCAAAGAAGGCATTATACATCTTCATGGAGTTTTGAGGATGTGATGGAGGATCTTTTGCAAGAAGTTGCTCATCTCTTTGCAAGAAGTGTTGGAAGAGTCATATATGCTGATTTGACTCTGTTTGATGTTATGAGGAGTTATGATGAGGAACATGTCTTTGAGTTGAGAAGACTATTTCTCTTATTGCTTAGGAATGTATCAAATTGTGGGATTGTTGTTTTTGATTCCTCAGAGTTTACAGGATATGAGATGCTCCAGGATGATGATTTTAGTTCCTTCAGGACAATCAGTTTAAGCCACGTGTTTAGGAGGAGCGTAGTGCAGTCTTGGGATATTGGTCATATTTTTGTGATCAGAGTGGTGCAGCGTCTGCATGATGGGTCTATACAGAGATGGATTTGGGACCCTGGGATCCTACTTGGCATAGTGAGGATCAAATTGTTTCCTTGGAGTGTGGTGGCATTGCTTGAGGACAAGCAATTTTGGGAAAGGTTGGACTGAAATGTCCCCATCTTAGCCCTACGCTCTTCTTTTGGATTTAGCCTATTTCCGGAAATATGTAGGCTAAGCTAAAGAAACTAAGGTTTCCTCTTTTCTTTCGGTTCCGTTGAGAGGATGTGATGGTTTCTGATAACCATTTACTTTTTTTAGCAAGTCTATCTTTTGGCTGATATCTATCTAGCGACAATTCAATCCAGCAATTCGGTGTTCGGTTTGGCTTTTCTGTTGTTTTGATGTGAACTTACTATTTATAGCAATTGGGCTATTTTTAGTAATTCTAAATTTAGTAGCATCATCAACAATTCAGCTCAAGTCATCTTGCTATCCTTCAGTTTCAGTTTGGCTTTGGTTATCTCATAGTTAAGTTTTATACTTAGTCATTTTTATGTTTCTCAATTGTACCTTCTAGGAATGATCACTTCATGTTGTTTTAAAGGGGGTCATTAAGGGGTCAATGGTGCATTTAATGAATTATTAAATGCTTTATTGTTGCAAAGTGAAGTTGGACGCCTAAAAGAGGTTGATTAATATTTTATTATTTCAAAAACTCAAATGCTTAAAAGTGGCATCCCTTTTGGAAGTTGAAGTGATTCAACTTCTTGGAATTTGAAGAGTCTCTTGTTGCTTCATTTTCCAATTGAAACTTATATATTGTTATTGTTTGATGAGCTGATTATCTTTGGAAAATATTGCAAAGTTATGTTGCTGGTTTGAAATCCAGAATCCGGCTAAGGGAAAGCTTAGCAATTCCACTCCATTCTTCGGGCCTGCAACTACGGTTCCCTAGATGGTGGATTGAGAGTGTTGTAAAGAGCCTTGCAGATTTTAATCTAAAATTTCAGTTTAATCCCCCCCCACCACCCGAAAATCTTTGTCAAATACTTCTTTGTAAGTACTAACTGCTGGTAGAAGCTCTTGTGTGATTTTCAGTATGGTTTATTTTGGTGTGACTTATTTTGTACTAATTCTGATGATCACGAGATAGAATCATTCCATATAAATGTAACCCATCCAATAAACAGCAGACATGAAGTAGACTGAATTCATCATTTCTTGATCTCAAATGTACTCCAAATTAGTGAACCTAACTTCTTTGATGGGAGATAGTACAGACTTCTTTGATGGGAGACAGTACAGACTTAATGTTTTTTGTGCATGAGTGGTAATGTGACATGGCTGATGTAAAGGAAATTAATGAGATATCACCCAGAATAAGAAGGCAGACCCAATACATGGATTATAACAGCAAATTTTATCAGACATTTGAACCAGCTGAGCACAACAATAGTCTAAATAACTATCTTCTTAAACTCCAACCTTGAACATGTGTTTTCAGACCTTTATTAGCAGATTTATACTGAATAGCAGCTTCAGATACCAAATTACAATACTCAGATTGCATAAGTCACTGTCTTACAACATTTTGCTTAGAGGTTTATAACAGATCAGCAAGAAGGGGTTTATTTCATTCCCAAGGCTCAGTTAGGTAAGCTGCTTGTTGATTCAGAAATACAACATGACTGTAACAGCATCATAATATATCACATTTGGAATAACACAAAACATGCATGTATAAGATCCGACCAGACCTGGAGAAGTGGCTTCTTGTAATGATATGGCTTCCAGCTTACTGCAGAAACCCACGTACAGCTTCCTGAGCTCGTGCTTTGCTTCCAACCAGCTGAAAGACTCTTCAAAACCACGTTCTTGGCTCCTATCTGATTCATTATTTCTTAGGGCTGAACGTTTTCACTAAGACTTTCTGTAAGCTGCGGATTGATGCCTGAGAAACACGTCTTCATTCTGGCCAGAAAATCGCGTCCCTCATATTTTGCTTCATCTTCTAAGAACCCACGACTTGGCTGTGACTTCTTTTTGTGAATGCAACGCCCTAAAGGAATCCCACAAAATACATCTTCAAAAGGCCACGAATCTTTCCCAAAAACCGTCTCAATACAGCACCCTAATGGATGACGCGAAAATTAGAGATTGTCTTGTTTCTTGATCTTCAAAAACTGCAACGAACCCAACTAGGGATGATCTGACACATCCGAAATTGGCTTGAGAGGGTCCTAAACCCTAAACAGAGAACTCGTGTTCTTCCCATGAAAAAGAGAGATGCATTTTTCAAGTGTGTCGAATGTTTCTTCCTTCTCTCTTTTGTATTCTCCATTCCAAAAATTAAAGTGACTTTTACATGGTTCACATAAAGAAAATATTTCCTTTAGTTGTTTCTTTTTAAAACATTTCATAAAGTCACTTTACAAAAATGATTTAATTAATTATTTAACACCACCATAGAGATTGAGTTAATACTTAGGTGACAATTAAATAATTAAATAAATGATTCCCTATTATCGAAGCTTGCCTTTGGGAATTAAAAAGGTGAAGCGGCACCCTGAGAGGCTAGCTCGGAGGGGACATTACAAGTGTGCTTCATCCAGAAGTACATATTGAGCTACAAGTTGGAGAATTTGGCGAATGTTTCAGTTTGTTCTTTGCTGGTTTATACATGGTTGTAGAAGAAATTCATTCATAAGTCATTGTGAGTTTTGAAATTCATTATGGGTATTTTATCTATATGATTCTAAGCCTTGGGCGACCCTCTCCAAGAGGTTTCAGATTTTATTAATGTGTTCTTGGTTTTTAAAGAGAAATTTGCCCCTCTTGAAGGCCGTACATTTCCAGAATGATATTGGGATGCGTGCATTAATAAATATAGAGGCTTTGGTGCAGTTTCTGTGTTTGAACAGGGGCGCCTTTACTCCTAGAAGCTGCTGCAATTGATTCCATGTCAATTGGTGAAGATAGGATGAAGTTATGAACAATTTGGTGTGCTACAGTTTGCTGGTAATTCATTTTCAGTTTGCAGATTTTTATATCAGACTTGCTTCAGTTTGAGTTTTCAGTTCTTTTTTCAATAAGTTGGATAGTTATCTAATGTGGGATCATCTAGCTTCTTTGTGCTTCAAAACTATTGTAATCCTCATGTAATTTGCAGCTCTTTCTCATTTTGTAAAGCTGATAACAATAGTAATGTTTTAGTCTATTTAGTTGTTGCTTATTCGTGTTTAATTATCACATTGTAACCCTTGGATGGTTTACCGCCAGTGTGGAAGAAAGAACTTACTAATTCTCTTCTTATACCCACTGTCAAGTGGTGAATCCCCACTCTTAAGTGGATGCCTGCCGCAGCAGATGAAGTGTTTTAATTGTAGTCTTTTCCCCCCACTGTTTGGTTGGTAGTGTGGAAATTCTCTTATGGCTGGTTATCCACCTAAGTACTTTAAATTCAGCAATTAGCACTCCACCATATGTTAGCACCTCGCCTGTTAAAGGATCTTGAGTGCACATTCTTAGTGTTGAGTTTAGTCTCTCTCTTTCAGTTGTAATCTTTGTAATCTTTGATTTAGTAGATCCTAGGGATCCTCTGACCATATGCCCGCCCCTCCTCCTTAAGTGGTTTTAGGGCGCATTCTTGGTTAGAGTTCTTTCGTGCAACGTTTTGGGTTAAACTAACCTTAACGGGTGCTTGGTTGCATTGTATTTGTTATTGAAAATCAAAACAAATTTTAAGGGGCATATTTCAGAAATGGACTGATATGAGGCCACTTATCCTTGCTTGCAATGGTACAACATGCCTAGGGGTGACTTGATGCTAGAAAATTCAAAAACTCCATTTCAACCCTTGCAAATCCTCAAACCTAGTCGTCTAGCATAGGGAAATCAATGGTAAAAAAACCAGAAACATATCTCAACATCTTAAATCAGCATGAATCAAATATATGGTACAGCTTGTACTTGCAGGGGTACGGCCAGCAAACAACTCCAATTAAGTTTCAACTCCAAACACTCGACAACTATAAGAAGTCTCACCATAAAATTGCAAAATAGAACACATCAAAGTAATCCATCATAGAAAGCCAAAACGGAAAACTTACAATCAGCTCCACTGGTGACCAGTGTTGATGTGATTTTTGTGACCTCACCAATCAGCCGAAGAACAAAGTTGTCCGAAGGCTACTCCGTTCTCTCTTGATCAAAGTATTCCGTGTGCTAAGATTGCGAGATAGATCACACGTTCAACTCCAAGGTTCTGAAATACTTGGAACACCCTCAGTTGGTTGATGTGTATTGTTGTGTTCTTACGAGGGGACTTACACAATTGTTCAGGGTTCTTGCAGTTAACAGTCGGTGTATGCTTTAAAGGGGTTCTTGTGTGTATGATTTGGCAATATAGTTCGTTTTCCTAAAGCTAATCAGAAATGTGCGGAAAGTAAAGGAGTGTAGGGCCTAAGAAACTTATATTCTATTCTAAATGCAGGATATGTGGAGCTCAATTTTGGCAGACTTCAACCGAATTTCACCTAGCCTCACGTCGGACAGCTTCAGCAAAATCAGTGCAATCTTCAAAGGGATAGCAAAAGATATTCAGATTATAATTTAGCATACATACACCATCAAAACGACGCATATAAGTATACAAATCACAATCGATGTTAAACTCAAAATAATTTCCAGTCGACCACACAAGGCGAACTTATCCTCAACAAGCTGCTAGTGGTATGGAATGAGAAAAAGCTACCTCAATAAAACGCCACACATCAAAGTAAACTACTTGCATGAAATGAAAATTAAGCTACTTGGATCTGAAAGGAAGAAGAGACCTTGCTAGCTATTCATGACAAAAACGAATTCCACCATCAATGAAAAGATCTATTATCATGAAAGTGTTACACAACAATCTCCACAAAAGTTTTCAAAGGGAAAAATTTCTTTCTTCTCCAAAATGTCTATTATGCTCTACTCTCTAGCCTCTAATGCTAATGCCCAATGTCTACTGTCTAATCTCTAGTATCTAATGAATTACAAATGAGGGGGACTCCCCCTTTTATAGATAGCCCGGTCCCAAAAGACGGCTAGGGTTACAATCAATAGAGTGGCTGAGATCGTGCCACCTCAGCCCTAACCCTAAAAACTGCCAGAATGGGGAGTGGTGTAATAAATGAACAAAGATTCCCCACTCACTCCCAAAAATAGCAAAGGCAATAAATGCCCACAATCAGTCTTCTAGAAGATCCTCGTCCAGCAGTGCGCTCCCATTCTCCTTCTCTCTAGCTGCAAACTCAACAAATCTGCCAAGTACAGCCTCAACCTCCTGAACTGAAATGGGTGGAATGCAATCTAGCTGAAACTCTAACACTGTGACTGAATGTTCATGCCTTGTACAAGATTTTCTCCAAGCAACTAAGGAATCCGCGTGCTCTGGATCAAGGCGGAGAAAGTAGAAGTGTTCTCAAAGTCATCCTGTACGAAGGTCTTCACCTCTGAAAAGAAAGGCACCAGCCTACCCCTCAAATTATCAACATTTACCTCATCTGGAC